>JAOWBL010000011.1:11071578-11096508 GCA_028564865.1 Zenarchopterus dispar | reverse complement strand
CTGACAAAAATACAAGACAGTGATGAGTGCAGTGTATGTATGTGCACATATTCGGGATGTGTGTGAACTTGCACACTTACACATCATTTTCTGTTTGTCTCCTTTTCTTTTGTGTCTATTTGTCTTCTACTATCACATCTGTCTCTTACTGTAATACATCTCATCACAAAGACACATCACAGAAACACCACGGTGATCACCACACTACACACACTGCACTCATCACTGTCTTGTATTTTTGTCAGTCTTGTACTTCTGTGTTTCACATTGGTGGTTTGGTCCTCCTAAGCAGAATTAGGAAGTCAGATATTAATAAAATATATGAAATTAGACTGTCTAGGATAACTGGTAAAGGACACACACCTCACATTAATGCACCATATGAATATATTTGCTGCAAGATTGAAATGCACATATATATGTCCATTCGATAAAGATTGTACCAAATCATGGTACTAACCATTAAAATATATGCAGACCAAAAAAAAAAAGGAAAGAACTGTTTGATTTTGCCCTCAAGTCAACATACGTATTTATTCCTCTGTAAGTGTCTGCTGGCAGCTCTACAGCTATTTTTGCAGGGATTCACTGATGGAGCTGGTAGACACTGCTAAGTTTGATTGACTTAAAATGGGCGTATTCCTATTGGCTTGTTGGGGAACATGATTGCACTTAATATAAAATAAAGGAGGGTTCGAAACTGCTCTTTAGAAGTGATATCAGAGATTGTATGTCCAGTAATATTTTCAATCTATATAAAACTGTCTTCTATGTCCAGCCATAAAGACATGGTTAAAAAGAGAATTTTCTACTATATTTCCTATATGTAAACATTTTATGGAGTTTAAAAAAACTGAAAAGAATATAGGTTTAAAAAAATAGCACATATTAGTTTACATGGCACATATATTAAATATATAAGAACAATTTGTTTTCGTATTTTTTTTCACTAAATAGCAATAGAATCAATTCGATGATAGCCAGAAACACTTTTAATCCAAAAGCTGAATGAACATGTTTAATACACAATTAACTTAATTATAACATATAAAAGTGAAAGATGTGCCTTGAACGCACCTTCACTCATTGGAGAGCAAGCCACTTCTCAGAGATGAGAACTCTTAATGCCATGGCAACGAGCGGTCCTTGAACGGCCCTCGGAGATGCTCATCTGTTCAGTTCATTCTGTGGTTCATTCACGTTTACATGTGTGGGCGACACCTTTCCTGTGTTTCCAGCAAAAAACCGCAGCACAACACCAGCAGCGCTGACAGCTGCTCGGAAAGCGTTACTCAACTGCAGCAAGGGGACATACTCATCTAACGGTAATGTGTCATTTCAGCCTTCCGTAGAGTTTATGTCAGTCACTAACGGTAGTTAGCTTGAAACCGCTTCGACTGGGAGAAGTCGGCATTCTGTTGCCATAGTTACGGCGTAGTGCATGTAGGCTGAGCAGTTGTTTTACTTAAGGTTGTTTTTTTCTTTTTCTTTTGGTTTGTTTGATTACTTTGAAGTTGCTCAACTTAAACATCCAAAACGTCTCGTTTATTTTGAAACACTTTCTGCTGATCACAAAAAAAAAAAAAAAACATTTTAAAATAATTTTCACTCCATGGTTCACGTACAAAATGCTCACATTAATGTATCTCGTAAAGCGTTGTGTTTTCTATTTTTCTACTTATTAAAAAAGTTAGCACAACACATCAGGCTTATAAGCTTATAGAAGACATAAATAACGCAATTAGTTTATGACTGTTGTTGGCAGAATTGCCCCTAAAAGTGACCTGGATCAAACTTGGTAGTCTAGTGACATTTTTTGTTTACCAATCATTATTCATAAATGTAACAAATATCTAGTGTAGGTTTGCTTGTGGTAAAGATAAACACGTAAGTGGGGAGTAACAAAGTCCTTTCGAGATGTCAAAGTTCAGATTTTAGACCGCCAGTTTTAACATAAATTTAACATAAATGCGTTGTTCCCTGCAGGCAAATGAAAAAAAGTGGTAAGAAAGGAGATGGCATGTTGAAAGACTTCAGTTTGCAGTGGAGTGTAAAAATGTTTGGTTAGACATTTATTTACATTCCACTTCTAGAGAGATATTCATGTTCTTAATGTTGTTGGTCAGAATCAGACCACAAAAAGGGTACAAGCTAATCAGACTACAGAACTATTCACAGATGACCACAAAAGAACAAAACATATCAGACACAAGTCAAATGTTCACTGAAAAAGGAAACACACCATAAAAGCATGAAGAGATTAAACAAAAAGTAGTAACAAATGAAGGGAGAGGAGTACAAATATCTTTTGTCCACCTGGACAGCAGACTGGACAGATGCAACACTGAATCTGTCTCCATGAAGGGACAGAGCAAACAATACTCTGGTGGAAACCTGGATGCTTTAGTGTTTGCAGCAATATGTCACTTTTTTATCTGAAAGTCTGTTTTGGAGACTAAAATCTTATCTGCAGTCATCTTTTGAGGTAGCGGCATCAGAACCATTGACTTAAAAATACAGAAGAAACTAATGAAGAACACTGGCTCTGTTTTAACATATGAAAAATATAATAGAAAACACTGAGCATCATCTTCACAACAGTGAATCAACAACAGTGTCTTCATTCGGGGTTTCTTCAGATTTTCACAAAATTGATACAAAAAAAACAACCCAGCATAATGTGCAAAATGACAATAGACTGGTACAAAAAAATGACAGAACACAAAAGGACGAAATTATTGAAAAAATCTGTAAACTAACAATAATCCTCAGAAAGACTTAACCATCTTTGAGACAAATGCAAAACAGTTGAAAGAGACATAAACAAAATGAAAACACAGTCCAGACCTTCCAACAATAAAGATATGAAATAAAACATAAATTCATGCCAACAGACACAAAGTAAAAACAAGGATGACTGTGACAATAATACAGAATATGATTATCAAAAGACCCAAAAATGACTGCAAAATAGCATTATCCATGACACCATTATTTCTGGTCAACGTATGTCTGCGTGTATGTTTTTTTTCTTTTTTGCAATTTAAATATTGCGCTCATGGCTCTTCATTTTAGCTAACATCTGTACAAGAAGTTCTGCTGATTAGATTTAGAGCATTTTAACAAAGAAAACTTGTAAAACACAAGGCTAATTAATGTCAAATGTTTCCTGTAGAGGGTCCAGATTCAAAATTCATAGAAGAGACCCAACAGATAGTATCGAATCTTCACTTCAGTTCAGTGCCCATCTGTAGAGCAAGCACAAGGCCACAGTGGACCGAGTCAAACCTAATTAACAGATATAAATAAATAAACTACATCAGAACCAGTCTCTGCGAGTTTGTCTCTGGTGGTTGGGGTCCGTTTTAAAAATGATCTGTTTAAATATTTCGTACATTATAGAAGTACACAACCACGGTGGCTTAGTGGTTAGCACTGTTGCCTCACAGCGAGAAGGTTCCTGGTTTGACTCCTGGCTCGGCAGGAGTCTTTCTGTGTGGAGTTTACATGTTCTCTCTGTATTTACGTAGGCTTTCTCCTGCCTTCTCCCACAGTCCAAAAACATGTACCAGCGGCTGATATTGGTTGGTTCAGAATTCTAAATTGTCCGTAGGCGTGAATATGAATGTGCATGGTTGTTTGTGTCTACATGTGACCCTGTGATGGACGGGTGACCTGTCCCGGGTGTATCCCCTATCCCAGCTCATTGCAGGTCTATCGCCTGCAATGAGCTGGCATAGGCTCCAGCAGACCCCCGTGTCCCTGTAGATGGATTCAGCAGGTCTAGAAAATGGATGGATGGCGTTCGGGTGTGTTTTCTTTCATTGGTACCTTGTCAGCTGCCACGACATCTGGTACATATATTAAAGTGACCTGTATGTCTTCTTTCTATTTTCATTTTTTACTTGCTTTTGACCAACATTTTCTACTCTGCCATTACTCTGCTTTTAATTCTGTACTTCAAGGGTAAGTTTCAGCAGAACGATCTTTTATTTCAGTGTAGCTGGGAAGATATGCAGCCTGTTCACTTACACCACCCAGTGCTGCTGCTCTTTTCAACACAGATTTAAATTTAACAACTTGAGGTGTTGAAAAGCACTTCTCCTATTTCAGTGAACAAATATCAAAGATAATCCCCCTCTTCTTACTGCGAGCTGAGGTTTCCTGCTCCTTTTCTCTCCATCATGTCATATCAGGTTTTCTTATTGGTCACCAGATCCGCTACTTGAGAGTGCCATTCTTTTGATGAAACAAATCTGCTCTGGTTGTTAAGGTGATACGTAGAAGCAGTGAGGAGAGATATGGCCCATTGGTTTTATCAGTTTAGGAGTGTAATGGCATCTTAAAAGGTTTACAGGGGTGTACAGACAGAAAAGAGCATCCTACACATCTGTGTCCTCACAAATTTAAAGTTAACAGGGCAGCTGTTGAGAGAATTCTTCTCATCATTAAAAGAAATGACAGCAAACAAATTTACTGAGTTGATGATTTATTAAAGCTAAAACTTACAAAGTTAAAAGCCCCTGATCTGAATTTTCATTTTTTTTCTTATACGAAAGCTGTTGACTCTTTGCAGTCAGCTTGAGACTGCATAAATCTCACTTGACCCTAAAGTTCTTACCAGTGAGTTTTAATTTAACTCATATCAACGTGCACTGCCTAAATGCTAGGTTCAGTTCAACAATACCACAAAGTGCAGCCTTGAAAAATGATCGTGCTTAATCAACAGCTCTTTATAACTGTTAGAAAAATCTGAACACAGTTTCTCCTGAGGAGATTTGTTGTACATTTGTATTTCAATGGATTAGCCTCAGCCAGCTAAGGAATTATGTTGTACCAGTGACATCATGTGAAAACCAGTTGATGAGGCAGATATGGATGGATGGATGGATGGATGGATGGATGGATGGATGGATGGATGGATGGGTGGATGGATGGATGGATGGAAATTAAGATTTATGATTACAAGTAATTTATTCTGGAACCAGCCATTTTGTAGTCAAAATAATCAATACATGTGGCCTTTCTGTTGTTTTTACACACTGTGAGAGTCTTGGAGGAACTGTTAGCAGGGCTGTAACTGTATCCGGCCTTAGGTCAGTGCATTTGAGCCCATTGCACAATCCACACTTTAGGGCCAGGATTATCTAGATCGTGGCTCAGTATACTATTACAGAGCACGGTAACCTCCCACTGTGTACCTGGGATGTCCCTCCGTAATGCCACCAGCACCAACCCCACCTCTATCACAGTTATCACCAGAAACCAACTTCATGTTCACCCTATTAGACATCAGACAGGACATGGGGGTGAACAGCTCAGACCCGATGATGCTGTGAGGGTTACCATTTATTGTTCTCCAGTCAGCATATCAACAGAGACTTGCTGAAAAAAGGAAGTGGAATTTAAAACAGCACATAAGACTTTTGTTTATGTTAAAATATCTTTTCAGCTTTTTTTTAAGGAATGTTTGCTTACTTTTTGTTACAGAGCTACTGTAACATCATGGTATAGGTAACTGACTCATCAAAGTAAATATGAGAAAGTGAGCTTGCTAGGGACCAATCAATAAATCTTAGGCACCATCTAAAATACAGAATAATCCAATACATGTACAGGTCTAGAATTATGTGGATAGACTTTTTAAGATTTCTCCTGGCTCGCTGGTGTTTATTGATGATGTGACTGCTGACAGACACAGCAAGATTAAGTCTAAAGTGTGTAGGCTTATTCTCTACTCATATTCAGTCACATGCTACAGAACTGATAGGACGTCACTTCACAGTGGATAATGAGCAGAACCTAGTGAAAGTATGTCAAAACCTTTTAAAGGCAAAGAAATAACAAAATTGTCTACATCCAAATGGTCTGTCTGATCTCATCCCAACAGAAGATGTTTTTCAGTATCTGAAGGTAAACCTGAAGGCAGAAAGGCCAACAAGCAAAAATGACTGACGATGACTGCAATAAAAGCAAAGCATCACCAGGGAGGAAACCTGGAATTTGGTGATGTCCATGAACTCCAGGATTCAGGCAGTCGTTGACTGCAGAGGATTTTCATCTGAGTATTATACATTTTTATTATATTTACATTTCTGTTACTTTATCTAAATGTCTTTGATGTCCTAAACTTGGAGACACTTGGCTTAAAATGGTTGCAATTCCTAAATGGTAGATAACCGTTTTTTGTGAAACCTTTTGAATTTAATCTGAACCTTCTCTTTGATCAAATGGATGGCTGGATGGATGGATGGGTGGACGGACGGACGGACGGACGGATGGATGGATGGATGATGGATGGACGGACAGACGGACGGACGGACGGACGGACGGACGGATGGACGGATGGATGGACGGATGGATGGATGGATGGACGGATGGATGATGGACGGACGGACGGACGGACGGACGGACGGACGGACGGACGGACGGACGGACGGACGGATGGATGGATGGATGATGGATGGACGGACGGACGGACGGACGGACGGACGGATGGATGGATGGATGGATGGATGGATAAATGGATAGATGATAAGCAAATCTTTGTTTTCAGACATACTGGAATATGTTTAATATCAAACGAACACCAGATTTGACACAATGAGCGTAATAACAAAACACTTTAAACTGTAACAAAAGCACCAGCATAACTGAAGATTTCCACATGTGTCCCCAAACTCCCAAAAATATCAAAAAGACAGGCTTTCTTTATAGAATGTGATAATAACATTGTAAATAAAGTCTCTTTTAACCCGACAGGATACTACCAACATAGAGTTTTTTCAGCTTCTGAGCTGTAGATGTAAACTACTGTCAAGTAATAGCAGTGTATTGCACAAATGAAATGCAGAATGTCGAGATTTTTATCTGGAAATGGTGGAAAACAATATTTTATTTTAAAGTCTCTTGCAATACATTTATTAAACTCTTGAAATTAAGTGTATTTTTTATTGAAATTACATATCCAAATATTTAGTTATGTAATTTTATTAAGACAACTGACAATATTGAAGTGCTTTATTTAGTTCTTGGGTTTAAATATGCCAAACTACCCTTGCCTCTCCTTTCCACTGCTTGCTGCTCCTGCCAAAGTGCTTCCTTTTTCAAGGATGATAGGAAATTCCCCGTCTTTAGTGTTTAAATCAGTACAGTCCAGAACAAAAAAAGGTCTTTAATTCAACAGATAAACAATCGCTGGCATGAGTCAGCTTTTATTCACAGTAATGAGACAAACTGGTGATGTAAGTGTAACTTGTAAGTGTGACTGTTGACTCCTCTGCTTGTAGTACTTGCATTAGCATATAGCAGAGCTCCCCTCCCCTCAAGAGGAAGACTGGGGAGGAAGTGGAGCCCTAGATTAGAACAGAAACTTGTGGTATCCACTTTCAAATGGTAAGGGATAGGTTAGACCAATATATCAGGGCAAGGTGCTCCAAAGAGTGAAGATCACATGTTTCCAGACTACTAGTGGAGCACCATTTTCCAGTCTTCAGACAGACCCTTCTCCAAGTGGTAGAAGCTAGTTCCAGCAGTCAATTTGTACATCTTTTGCAATTACACCATCTCTTTCACCAGCTTATACCAGCAAATGCCTTTCATCCGCCGGGGTTACTGCAGCTCAAAATGCTGAATAAACACTGACTAAAACATTTGAACCCTTCATTGCATGTTCACTGAAATAAAGGAGAAATAGTTCAGAAAGAGAGGAGCAAATCAGTAACAGAGAAACAAAGACCGAGCTGCAGTGAAAGAAGCACAGACCTTGAACTTGTTCCTTATTATCAGACATGAAAGGTTAGGCTGCATCCTGTAAGTTCAGAGAGTCCAAAGAATACGAAGTAGTTTGGATCTGTTATGTGAAGACTCACTGTTTACAGCAGCTCCATGCTTGAAAAATGAAACAAGGAAACTAATACAGGCTCTGTTTTCCATGTTTGTTTTCTTCACATTAGACAACATAATAAAGTTCATACAATGTGTCAGAGTATGTGGATATCATTCTAGTGTTTCTGTTTACTGACTGTATTAATCCCTGTCTCTTTGTAACCATCTTGCCATAGCACCTCTCTAATCCCAGTGTGTGATATGTGCTGACAGCCAGAGCACTCATCTGATGAGAGGGGTGGAAATGGAAACATGATTCTTTTCATGCTCTTACAGCATGTACTTCCTTTTGTTTGATTGAATTTCAGTGCCATGCTGCTAACCATTTATTCAGAGCATGTTTTCCTGGTATAATCACATAATCTTCTGGCAGTTATGCACAAATAAAACAAACACATTTGTCCTTGTGCTCAATCAGGATGGGTCTACTGGTGGAAAGTCCCAACAAAGAAGGTGTTTTAAACAAACATGAGCAGCAGGGAGAGGAAGAGGAAAGCGAAATACAAGCAGGGGCCTGCACCCCAACAACACCAGCTAGCAAGAAGAGGAAGAGAAGCAGGAGGGGGTATGTTACTGCTGGAGCAGTTTGCACTCTCAAAGTTATGTCCTACTGCAGCATATGTACCACTGAGCAGCTCTACGACACTGGAAATAGCAGACTTTTAGGACTGAGCAGGAAAACAGATGTCAGTCCTTCCCTCCTTCTGCAGATGTCTGTCCTTCTGTGTCTTTTATCTTTCAGATGATTGTGGATCTGTCTCACAAACTGTAAATTTGAAAGTGGTAAGTTTGAATGAAAACTGTGATTCAGATTATTATACACAATTTTAACTGTTTTATGCTTCTTTTTTCCAATTAAAGGCGATGTGTATTTGGGAATATTTTTGACAATAGAGTATTCTACCTATTTGGCAACAGTTTATGTTTGACTACTTGCTGTTATAATATGAGAGTCATCCCATGTTCAAAAACAGCCCTAAGAAATCGTTTGCATGATAGTATTCCCACTGTGATTGTGAAGTTGCTGAACTACACATTAAAGCCATTTACAGTAAATATCTGTTAAGGGTAAGTATGTCCTAAATATAGATGTATACTCTATATAGATAATAACCCAAAATAGAAATTAGCGCCAGCAATTGGTGTAACATTTTAAAACAATAAAATGTTTCCAACATCTAGTTCTAACAAAACAAAATTAAAAACCAGATGAAATTTTCTTAAAGATTTTTTATTTCTTTATGGAAAAATACAGTGTAGAGCTATAAAAGCAAATGTAAAGCTTCTGTATGGAAAGTAATTGAATGAAAGTCAAACATAACATTTCAAAATGGAAATGATTGAAGTGCATACGAATTTAAAAAATGGAAGAGTAAATTCTCAGGTGATTGTCCAGCGAGTGAGCTGCCATTCATCATTTGAAGAACGAGGCCTCGAAGGTTGTTTTTTTCATTTCAAGTCATTAAAAATATGAAAGTAAATAAAATGCTTGCAAAAGCTGTGAAAGTATAAATTGTAAAATAAAAGTGATCAATATTATAAACTTTGACATTATTTGATTTGGTCTAATTGTCTCATATTTATCTGAATGGTTCATATGTACTTTTAGTAACTCTTACCCCCTTAAAAAAAATACAAAGTGGAAAACTGCACCAAACATTGCAAGTGTGAACTCTCAGCTTTTTCTGTCTGCAGTATGCTATCATTTTTTTCATGTTTTGGGGGTCTTAAGGTTTCTGTCTTGAAATGATAAAAGGCAGCTTCATATTGTGAATGACGATTAATGTTTGGATGTAATGAAGCAAGGTTCTGCTTCTATCCATCCATTTCTGTACCCACTGGTTCTTGTACAGAGTCACAGGGGTCCACTGAGGCCCACAGGAGATAGGCAGGGGTACACCCTGGACAGGTCGCCAGCCCATCACAGGGTCACATATACAGACAAACAACCACGCACACTCACGCTCACGGACAATTTAGTATTCTGAATCAACCTAACGTACATGTTTTTGGACTGTGGGAGGAAAACGGAGTACCCGGAGAAAACCCACACAAGCACGGGAAGAACATGCAAACTCCACACAGAAAGACTCCTGCCGAGCCGAGAGTCAAACCAGGAACCTTCTTGCTGTGAGGCAACAGTGCTAACCACTAAGCCACCGTGGTTGTGTACTTCTATAATGTACGCAAATTTAAACAGGTCATTTTTAAAATGGATCCCAACCACCAGAGACAAATGGACTCGCAGAGACTGGTTCTGATGTAGTTTATTTATTTATATCTGTTAATTAGGTTTGACTCGGTCCACTGTGGCCTTGTGCTTGCTCTACAGATGGGCACTGAACTGAAGTGAAGATTTGATACTATCTGTTGGGTCTCTTCTATGAATTTTGAATCTGGACCCTCCACAAGAAAAATTTACATTAATTAACTGAACTACAGTGAATCGGACTGAATTGGAATATAATGCAACTGAACAGAATTGCATGTAAATGAACTGTACTGGACTTGTCTTCTGTGTAAAATGCCTTCAATTATTTTCTGAAATAAAAAAAGTAAACAGAAAAATATATTGAATGGAACTGATGAAATCGCTTGACATTTACTACTTAATTTTTAGTTAACCTCCATTTTAACTGATCCATTTTTCATTTCACATGCATTTTAATCCATTTTGATTTTTTCCATGCCTCACAGATATTTGTTTCGTTTGTTGCAGTGCGGCGAGCTGCTCGTAGATATGGCCTCAAAGAGGTGATGGAAGATGACGATTGGACACTGTTTTGGACTGACTACTCTGTGTCGTTGGACCGTGTAAAGGACATGAAGCGTTACCAGGTGCCTGAATCCGTTTTTTTCACACTGGCACTAACATTACTACCGTCATCACAAAAGACTGTTGAAACTGAAGGCAGTTCCACAAATTAACTGAGTAATTGTATTTATACAGCAGCAAATGAACAGAAGAGGAGGTATTTCTGTTTAAAAAGAGATTATGACTTACATTATCAGGGTGCAGTATTCATGGCTCATAACATTTCTTTCTTCTGAGGCATTTAATTTGTAATTCACTGTCATGGGGTAATTCAGTGCAGTTACTGTTCCTCAATCTGTGACCAATGCACTGAAGATTAATACTGGATTCAATCTTACATGTAAAATATATCCTATAAGTGATAATAAAGCTCTCATGCTATCTAAACCACTGTCTTTTCAGAAAATAAACCATTTCCCAGGGATGAACGAGATCTGCCGCAAAGATTTACTCGCAAAAAACTTGAACCGCATGATGAAACTTTTTCCTAAGGAGTACAACATCTTCCCAAGAACATGGTGTCTTCCTGCAGAGTCAGTTTTCCTCCTGATCTGACTGTTTACTTAATTTTCTTTCCTTGTGTGTCTTGGTATATCCTTAATATAATATATCTTAGTGTAATTTGATTATATTTTGCAGTTACTGTGACTTCCAAGCTTATTCCAGAGGTAAAAAAAACCGAACATACATCTGTAAGCCAGTTACGGGGTGTCAAGGCAAAGGTATCATCATCACCAAATCCACTAAAGACATCCAGCCTGGAGAACATTTCATCTGTCAGGTTTACATCTCCAGGGTGAGACTCTGTTAAACAGTTCATAAACTTCCTTCACAAAAAAGCACATTTTGAACTATAAACGTGTTTTATTACTTTCCCAGCCTCTCATAATTGACGGATGTAAGTTTGACTTGCGGCTCTATGTGTTAGTGACGTCATGTGATCCATTCAGTATATTCTTGTTCAAGGAGGGACTGGTCCGCTTCTGCACCACAAAATACAACGAGCCCACACACAGCAATGTGGTAAGAAGAGCCAAATAAGGATATCTATACTCCTCATGTTGTTAAAATTAAGAAATAATTGTAGAGTTTTGGAACATGTCTTTTGCTCGGTTGCACCATGTGACTTGTGCCTTCATTAACATGGACATGCACACCCCATGTATATATCCTGTCCTGACTAAATGCACAGTAAAAGACCTAAAAAGAATGTAAATGCATGCATGAATCTGTTTTGGAATGCCTCAACAACAACAACAAAAAAAAAAGAACATCTGCACTAAATCCAGCAATTTTTGAGTATTTTCTTCTTAGTACACTGCCTCTCTGAGATTACAAAGTATGTAATGAAAATCAGCATAAGTGTAGCGTTCTCTGGAGTTCAGTTCCCTACACAAACACACACACAAGCACGATTACATTAGCTTGTATTTTACTTATTTTGAACATAAGCATTCAAGATGGTGGTCTGAAAGTCTCTGCCCTCCTTGTGTTTTGTTAAAGATTTAGATTATGTAAAAACTGGTTTAAATCAAGTTTTTCTGTCCAACATCAGAACAACGTCTGCATGCATCTCACCAACTACTCCATCAACAAAAACAGTGAGAACTTTGTCCGTGATGAAGATGTTGGCAGCAAACGGTAAATAAAAACTGCAGATGTTGCATACTGTGTTGTAAATGACACATGTGAATATTTATTTTAATGGTTTGATTTTTGTTTTCCAGAAAGTTCTCCAGCCTCAACAAGCACCTCGAGTCCACCAACTGCAACATAGAGAAGATGTGGAATGACATTGAGGACATCATCATAAAGACTCTGATCTCTGCTCACCCCACCCTGAAGCACAATTATCACGCGTGTTTCCCCAACCACACCACGAGCAGTGCATGCTTTGAGATCCTGGGCTTCGATGTGCTGTTGGATCACCGGCTCAAACCCTGGTTGCTGGAGGTGAGAGTTCTTCCATTGTCTTTTTAAATGCTTTCCTACATTTTCATGACAAAACTTTACTTTGTAAAACAGCTATTTCCTTTTCCGAAAGTGTGACTGAGAATCTTACAATTTTTGAAAGAGATTTTGGTTTAAAGCCCAATTGTAAAGCTTAATTCTTTGATTGGAGAAACATTTGGAAGATATTAACATTTCTTGCCTGTAAAGCATCAGCTTATAGTCACACATAAGGAGCCACAATGTTTAACAAGCAGTCACTGGTTTTGTTTAATATCTAAATCAGTCTCACGTTTTTGCGTGTGTGTCCAGGTGAATCACTCTCCGAGTTTCACCACTGACTCACAGTTGGACCGTGAGGTGAAGAATGCCTTGCTCTATGACACTCTGATCCTCATCAACCTGGGCGCCTGTAATCGTCAGAAGGTCATCAAAGAGGAGAGACGCAGGGTGCAGGACAGGCTGCAACAAAACCGTCCCAGAGGGACCAGGTAGGTCAATCATGTGTCTTGTCTTTTTCTTGGAAGGCCACGCGCAAGCATTACTGTGGGTTTGCTGTAGGCATACAGTTCAGAGATTTGAGTTTGTGTGTTTTTTACCACCAGGTCAGAGGAGCTGCATCAGTGCCAGGCGTTCATGGTGGAGCAGATGGAGAAGTATGAGTCCAAACACCTGGGGGGTTTCAAAAGGATATATCCGAGAGAGGGAGGGGAGAAATTCGACAAGTACTTCAAACATAGCAGCTCGCTCTTCCAGGAAACTGCGTCATCCAAGGCCAGAGAGGAGTGTGCCAGGTACCTGCATCACACTTTCAACCTGCGACCCAAGTACAGTTCAGGAAAGAGCAGAAGCTGTCAGTGAGGCGCACACAAATGCTTTTCTCCATGGTTCACATGAGGTTGCCCAGTAACAATGAAAATGTCTGTCAAAAAACAAGTCAGCATTTAACTAAAGCAAAAGAGGAAATGCATTTTAAAAAAAGAATTTTAATTAGTTTCAGTTATCTTTCAGAAAAACATTTGAGCATTGTTTTTTTAATGTCTGAGACATGTTTTAAGTAATTGGGACTGGTCCGTCTTTAGCTCTCTTGTAAATGTTGAGGAACTGGTATACCACCTGCTGTACTCAGAAAAGTGAAGCGTTTATTACATTCTTCCGTGATAGAGGGATTCAGCTCCTCAACAGTTCTTGGACTCATTTGCTGAAAATTACATTTCACATTTTGACAAATGGGTGGGACTAAAGGCAGCTCAGGCCTTTTAAAATACAGTCGTTGCTTCGTTTTAGAGGAATAAGTGAGACCTTCCCTGAAGAGACTATAAGTTGTTCTAGAACACACATAGATCAGTATATTCCGTTCTAAAGGCGCTATTTACTAAAGTACCTGTATACTATCAAAGACACTTGCTGATTTAGCTGTGCTTTAGTTACAAACAGGCTCGTCCCTCTCTAGAATCCACTGAAGGACATGGTGCTCATTATCTTAGATAGTTCTGTTTCTGTCTGACCAATCAAAGATATTATTCACACTTTTGTATTTTGGTCATGTGTTCTGCCTTTGTTTTGCATGGTACACATCTAACTTTTATCTGTGAATGTACGGGCGTAATGTTTTCACTAACTGTGGTTTTCAGAAGTCACACTGACCCTGCAGCTCTTTCCACAACACAAAACATCCACACATGTTGGCTTTTAATGCAGTGTTGGTCTGACGATGACAGGAGTCAATGAAAAAACAACATCCACATTAGTGTTTTCTGAACATATAGATCTCTCTGAAGTCGATCATTCTATTGATATTATTTATAAACTACAAATTCCTCCTAATTGTACAGAGTTATTGTACTGAAACTCTTGAGCTGTTTGTTCAGAGTTGTGAATGCCTCCCGTTTTACCCAGACATCTTACTGAGCTGATGATGATTATATAAGTGCTGGCTATTATTTATTTATTTAGTGTTTGTTGCGCTGTCATGTTTTTTATTTCTTGGTCAGCGACCTTGAGTATCTTGAAAGACACCTGATAAATTAAATGTATTATTATTAATAGTCCTGAGATGTTTCCCTTGGTTTTGTTTGTGAAACTGCATTTTTTAAATGAAGCATTCAAAATAAGCACATACTTTGTATAATACCCATATAGTGCCCATCTATAAAGTGTAGCTGTATATTGAAGAAAAAAAAGTAAAAATGACAACAAAGTTTCCAGATAAATGAAAGCAGTTTTTATTTATTTCAATTTCCCTTTTGTTGGATCGACTCTGTAATTAATCATGATGAATAACTGATTAACAAGCCTTTAATGAACATTATTAAATAGGACAATGTTTGTGGTAGTTAAATTAGCGTTAAAGAACAAAAACTGTTCTTTTTTTGTTCCACATTTATAAGTGTAGGAATGATTTCTTTTCAAAGAGCCATATTCTTGTAACTAAATGCACTTTATTAGTCTGATTTTTGTTTCCAGTTTTGATCATGTCTGTGTCTTTTGCATCATGCATCCATGATGGGGCTCTGAAAAGTTGCTACAGTCATTTTTGCATTATTCTTTAAATTAACTGGTTAAATTCGTAATAGCTAGATAGACAAAAACGTAACAGTTTGTACCAGCTCGTACTCTCAACCACAATGTTTTTCCATTTAATGTAACACTGGTGAACGTCAACTTTCAGCACCATGAAGATCAGGAGCTTCAGTAACTCTGGATCACAGCTGGTGTCACGCTGATAGTGAGCCGCGGTTTTTACATTCTTAAATTAAAATCTTTCTTTTTAAGAAAAATGTTATCAATCATGAATGTATTCTTTATCTTATAAAATGTTTGAGGGACATCTTTAAGGTAAAACAAAGAAATGTAAAATTGGTCATAGACCATCTTTTAAAGTAAAAAAAAAACAACTTCTGAGTAAGCAAGATCATAAAACAAATGAAATAATCTTACTGTGTGCTAAAACATTATTAAATGGTGTGTAATCTTGCTTTGTAATTTAGGTCATTTAAGCATGTGAATGACTGAGTGATGACATTCAACTCTATGAGCCTGTAAATGTCAAAATATTAAATTAGAAGCCAGTAGCGCTCTCTGATGTGAAATACTGCTCCGCAGTAAATTCTCATCAAATTGAATATTTTGTCATTAAAAAGCTTTAGAAATCAGTTTGATCAAATAACAGACTTTTTTTCCTCACAAGTCAATGAACTGTGTGGGATGTATCAGGGCAATGCAGAAGTCATTGTTTGATCCAGTGTGCAGTGCAGTGCAGCAGCTAGTTTCATTTTGTGTTCATGTGACATCAGGAGTATTTTTAATAAGAAAATCACTGCGCTTCTGAATGTCTTTACTCATCTTTGAATGCTTATAATAGTCATTATGTTGTCATTTTTATTACTCGTTGTACTTTGTTTTTTTTTCCCCAATTAACAATTAACATGGTGCAGGTTTTCATTTGTGAGATTTAATTTGTTGCAAATTACCAAACATTCTTAAAATTAATATCAAAGAGGGATTCTAAAATTTAGCCTCTTTGCTTTTTAGGCAGCGGCTGCAAGAGCTGCATCTAAAGCAGGACCAGCAGCGGGACTTGAAGGGAGGCCGGAGGAGAGACTTGCAGGGGGAGACGGCGGGGGAGAGAGTCAGACCACTTCGAACAGCACGGCCTCCCTGTGACCTGCCGCTGGTGAGACTGTCGCATGAGTGACTGCCCAGTTGTAGTGTTCACATGAAACCACAGGAGGGAGTCTCACAGCTTCCTCCTGAGATGGATGGCACGTCTTCTGGCTGACCCCTGGGAGTCAATGTACTTATACCCAATTTAAATTACATAGAAGGTTATTCCTGTAGATAATTTTATTGGGTGTCCCTCATTTCATATTAAAATATCTTTTACTGTCAAGGAGGGAAAAACAAACAGTCTTATCATGGTTATTGGGTGACAGTAGCTGCTAATATATTATAAATGTTAAATATACAAAAGGGCAATAAAAAGAAATTGAATGAACCATTTCTTTTTCTCTGCAGTCCCCTAAATCTGACATGCCAGTGGATGCAGAGGCTGCAGAGGTCCGAGAGCAGGAGGAGCAGCGAGAGAGGGAGGAGGAGGAAGCGAAGGAGGTTGCCGTGGAGAAGGAAGAGCGGATCAGCTCGGTGCTCCACAGGAAGAAACAGCAGGAACTGGGGGTGGTGGAGCAGATCCAGCAGCTGCTGCAGGGCCGGAGAGAGGGAAGTGGAGTCCTGAAGGAAGTCAGGGAAACCTGCAAACATCAGCAGAGTAAGCAGGTTCATCAAAACCAAGAGGAGACAAAGGTGACAGCTGACTGCAGGTCCAGCACCAACCTGCTTAGTTTTGTACGAAATGAACTGACACCAGTGTCTCTAACCCATCTCATTCTTACATCTGATTTCAGTCTGATTCTTTGACACTTTCCCAAACACCAAAGCAGAAGCACCTTCCTCAGATCTCACATCGGCAGGTGACCCACCATGAATGCAGTTCAGATATCACCCAAGCAGAAATAAAGTGCATTTAGTTACAAGAATATGGCTCTTTGAAAAGAAATCATTCCTAATTTTCAGCTGAAAGACTGCCACCTCAATGATGGCCTGTAGTCGCTTCTTCGAATATTAATCTGTGTTTCTTCTAAAGTTTGAAGAGAGACTTTAAGAAATAAGAATTTTTTTCTGTGATTAAGCTGAAGATTTCACATTTGGCCCCAGCTTTTTTTTTCTGATGAATAATTTTATACAGATTAACATATTATATGTAAAAAAAAAAAAAAAAAAAAGAAAAAAGAAAAAAAAGGGGGAGAAAGAGATTCAAAGTGGAAAGAAAATTTGTGGTTTTTCAAATATGACAAAAAGAGAGAATTCTAACCAGCTGAAAAAAATGTATTATAAAAAGAAAGATACTGAAACAATTAAGAAATTAGAAAGTCTGTGCAGCAATTAAATTTGCTTGGATTAACCACTTAATTGAGCAAGTAATCTCTTCTACCACACCAAATATTTTGCTATCTTTACTTGATTTATGTATTAATTTACCATATTTAATTAAGTGTATTTTGTATTTAGTTGATCAAATAAAATGTAATTACTTTTGCTGCAAAAATGTTGAAATGAAATGTGTACAAGTTTAAAGATTCCCTTCAGATGAAGCAGCTGTTTGAATGTGTGGACACTGTCGGAGAGCGATGAAAATATTTGAACACTTGAATCATGTTTGGTGATTGTCTCCACTGTTGAGTCGTCCTTTGCAGAGCTGAATAAGTCTTAATGGCAGAATTAAAATGGCACTATTTCATTTCTGCATTTCAGCGGTTTCATAGTATTCTGGCTCAGCAGCAGTTGCTCAGGGCCTCCGCCGTCCATAACAGCCTGCAGAAAACCATTTCCCTGCAGCTGCAGCCAGAGATCCTAAAGAGACAGGGAGAACCACTCAGTATCCATCAGACACCAAAACCAGGTAAAAAATTCAGCTGAACACTGGAAATACAGAGGTTTTACAGCTCAGGGGTTTTTAAACAAAATTTTTTTTTTTTTTCAGTTTCCTTTTCAGCTAATATAAAGAATATGATCCCTGCAGGCTTTTATCTTAACTATGCAACTAGAAATGTCCCAATTGCTTGCTGGATGCTCTTTTCTTTTTGTTTTTTATATTTTAAAATTATATAAACAAAAGAAAGGTTATTTTAAAAACATGTATAATTTTTCCTCTTTTTTTAACAATCAACTCATGAAATTAGATTATGTGAACAAAGAGCAGAAATGACATTTCACATTCAAACTTTTTGCTCTCACAGCACCAGCTTAGATGTTTATAATTAAATAGTCGGTGAGTGCATGTGTTGTCAGATCCCTGAGGCCAACACTGGTCACACTTAATTCAAAACAACAATAAACATAAGGAACCTTTACTGGTTTTTTGTCCCTTTCCATGCGGGTTTCTCCCAGACTTCATCTGTTCTTGTTTCAGCCAGTGGCTGTCTGCTTGTCAGGCAGACATGCAGAGACAGCATCTCAGGCACCCGGTACCGACCCAGCATCCCCGTCATAAACCACGTCGCTAAAGGGTGCCTGCGCCCTGCTTACATGTCCCGCGACCCTGCGGCCCTACAGAGCCTGCACGTCATCTCTACACGTGTCCCGCTGCTCAGGAGGCCTTGCTATTCTCACAACAGCTCGGCTCACAGAGCTCCCCAACATAAGGACCAACAATCCTTGAAGCCCTCGCAACAGGGTCTGAAAATCCCGACTGCTGCAGGTCTCTTTCACTGAAGCTGGACCAGGGTTTGTTTGTACAAACACTGCACGAGGAGAGCTAGAGGTGGAGGACAGTTTAACTGTGAGAATGCAGTAAAACACACTGTGAATGTAAAGAATGTCTCGTGTTTGTGGTGCAGCTTGTGTCTGCACAGCTGCAGTTTCTGCCTGTTAAACAACCTGCAGCACTGCTGCAGCGAGTTAAGGCTTCCCAACTTAATGTGTACTGTAACAACCTCCTCTGAAGATTAATTATCACAAATAAACCTCAGATAGAGTGCCAACGTTAAAGCAGACAGGCCTGATGTAACTGGAGGGATCCAAATTACATTTCTTCAAAGGCAAACTGAATATAATCCATTCAGTGATAATTGGTTTTTGATAGAAACATTTAGTGACTCTGTGAAATGTGATGTAATTTGGATTTATATCTATCAATGTGTTAATTAATTTCTAAAAAATCATCTTGAAAGTTGCTTAGCTGAGGGACATGGAAAATAAAAACCTGCTGCTTCTTGTTTCATGGATTTTTCTTTTTTAAATTAATTAATTTATTAGTACATTAAAAATACTGAAAACATATTTGTATTGACAAATATTTTTTATGTAAGGTGTTCATCCTTTCCATTCTGCATTTAATTAAAAATAAATAAATCATTTTTTTAATTGAGAAAAAATATATTTTTCTGATAGCATGTTATAAAAAAAGTATTATTATTTTGTAATGTTATTGTTTTAAAATCTTTCTTTGTTTTTATTGGAGATTTTGGGTCTGAGCTTACATCATAAAGTTGTACTATATCTCTAATAACAGTTTGTTTTGGAAGAAGACTGAATAAAGAAAAAAAAGCAGACAAAAGAAGAGAGAAAGAAAAAAGAAAGGAATAAAGAAAAAGACTCTAAGGGGAAATTAAGCAAAGCAGAATTGTGTGTCCTGCTGTGAGAAATACACTGAGGTGTTTTGTAAAAAAAATTATTTTAATAACTCAGAAGATTGTTTTGAGAGATTAAAATGTGAGTAAATTCATATTAGCATTGTTATTTGTTTCTTCGACATCCACAACACCATTTCAAATGTCTCTCAATGCCTAGAAAGTTATAAAAGTCCAACTACTCGGCTGATTTGTGCTGAAGGTTCCAGGCCTTCCTAATTCTGGCCCTCTGGCAAAAATATACGTTTCTAAATGCATCCAGTTCTACATAAATACATTTATGAATAGTTATGTGTCATTAATGGCGTAAATAGAGGCCTACTGCTTGTATCTATATTTTCGAGGTTTTGTTTTTTGAATTTTATTTCGTATCTAAAATTTAAAATTAGATTTCTAATTCGTTTTCTCTTTTTAAATAAGCCCTTTTAAAAAGAAGTGATTTTGCTTCCAGTTTTTGTTGTCTGAAGGGAAAACAAGGCGAGCGGGGGGTGGGTTCTGTCTCTTAGGTATTTATGGTTTTATTGGGTCTATAAATGTCGGAAATCCTCTTTGGAGGTGGAAAACACCAGCATACACACTCAAAAGCTCCATTTCAAACAAAGAAAATCGGAAATAGTGCATTAGTTAAATGACTAGAAGCGAGGGAAATCTTAAAGAATTTATTTGAACTCAAAATGGACGAAAAGTACATTTGTCCGGGAATCTTAGTAAGAAACTAGGATATTTGACGTTTTGGGACTTTAAAATGCCCCTCAGGACTCCAGATAAGCCTAGCACGGTCCCCATCTTTGCTCGGCTGGATCTTCGATGACTAAAGGAATTCCTTTAGTTTGTAGGGATCAAAATCATCTTCGATGAATAAATCTGCAGCCTTTAAAATAATGTTATAACCAAAAAAAAAAAAAAAAGCCCAAATAGGATTCGTTTCAGCGTCAGGATTATTGTATTTCTAGCCAGACATTTCAGGAAAGCTTCGACCACAGCCCTTGCGGCAAACTTTGCAAATATGTGTGGAAGTGGGGTTTATAGACAATGTAAAAACGTTTCAGGCACGTCAGTAGAAAAGAAAACAAACCTTTATCAAACCAGCGACTCAAACCCAGTCTCCTCCTTCACGCACGTCCACTTCCACCGACCATCAATTTCACACATTTCTGGCTTTCTAAAATAAAATAAAAACGACTGTCACGAGAACCAGCGTCTAAAGCACTAAAACCGCTGCGGTTTGTATGAAAATTTACAACTTTGCCGTGGAAGTTTACGACTTGCCAGGCTCCAGGATTGGTCGCAAGCGGTCATGTGGACAGCCAGAGCGAGAACTTATTTCCCATGAGGTTGAATCGCAGCTGCTGTTTTCCACTGCTCATTTACTTAACAGTTGTAACACAACCTTTTTCTTGGCCTCTCCTATTAACAACACGCGCGTGGGGTGTTGTTGTGGACGCTGCTGCCGTACCTGCGCGTATTACCAAAAAAAAAAGTAGGTGATGCAGTCTCTGCGCGACGCATCAGCGCGTGCGCCGTGTTCATGTGCCTTTACTTGTGTGGCTTTTTGTTCGTGAAAATGAAGGATTATCACACCCCTGGATGGAGGGATTGCTTTCATGAAACCACATACACAAAGTGGGAATTTTATTTGGGGGAAAAGGACTGACAGGAAGCCAGAGGAGCCTCTGCGGAGTGGCACCCACGCTGGGAATGATAGATCATCAACAAAGGTAAGGGCACCATGTTTCTAATCCGTCTGAGATGAAGTCGGCAGCAGTCTGCTCTACTCTTGCAGCTGCACTGTAGGCCTGCTGTTTACATCTCTGGAAGGGGAACATCTGTCTTTAAGAAATGGCACTTATCCAATCCATAGCGTCTTGCTTTCTTCGTTCTTTCTTTTTAACCCCTGGTGTGCTGCAGGCTTTCCAAAAGCGCACAAATACCAAAACATGTCGATTATTAAAGAGTGAAAATGAGGCATGTTCCAAGTTTAAAGTCCCACTGGAGACTGGTGATGATAGTGACGCGGCTGCAGGCCAGACGAGCTTCAGTTTGATGGGGATGATGATGATGCTGCTGGAAATGATGAGGGTCATACAAGGCCTCTGCTGATCCTTGTTTTACACTGAAACCAACTAAATCAGGTTTCCCGACAGATTCAAGCTTCTGCTGTTTTATGTTTTTCGTATATTTCCCGTATTTTTCGTGCTTTTATCATTAAAAAACATGCCAAGATCCTTCTATCCTGGTACTGCGCAGCGCCGTGTCCACTTCGCGCCTTTTCGGCTCTTTTTGCCACATCCTTCGGAATTTGGGGCAGAAATGAGCTCTGATATTTCTGGTGGTGATTCTGACAGAAATGTAGTGTCAGTAGTCCCTGCTTCGTGTTGTTTGGTTTGTTTCTGTAAAAGGCGCCTGTGCAGTGCTCTTTTGTGTCTCATTTGATCCTGCGCCATTTTAGAGCCATATTCTGATATAAAAGTGGATCGACGCAATCTGTGTGTCCAAAACGTGCAGCAGCTGTTGTCAGAACATAAGCTATGTTTATGTGGGCTTATAAAGCTTTAGTTTTCTATGTATGTATTAAAGTGCTTTTAAAGCGGATATTTTGAAAATAACAAATGTCACAAAAGCGCATTGATCTACAACAAAATCAGACGAGATGAGACTATTCACTTTCTCTCTCTCTCTCCCACTCTCCTCCTTTCTTTCTTTCTTTTTCCTTTCTTTTTTTCTTCCTTTTTTCTTTCTCTGTTTCTTTCTTTCTTTCTACAAGGAATCAAACTGTGGTGCAGGCATTTATTTTTTTCTATTTATTTCCCTTTTACATTCACATTATCCACTATATGTCTTGGATTATTAGCTTTCAATTTTTATTTAATTCAAAAACATTGTTAATATTAACAATGTGACCTGTAATTGAACAGATTTTAATTTTAAATCCAGCTGTTTTTATTATAGACATGGAAAAGCTTTAGCTATCGAATCCCAAACTTGGTTTTGAGGGTATTACCTGAAACATTAAATATCGTACATAATAGCAGCCCACTGAGAGGCAATTCTATTCATATAATTTGATCTGATAAATCATTTCTAACAACAGATATCTGTGTGGAACGAAATGAAGGTTGGCGTGGCCAGATGACGCCTACCTGATATTTCACTTTCACTTTGTCTTACCTGCTTTTCTCCAAGTGTGAAATTATTGTCCACCTTGTGTTAAAGTGATGATGGGGAAGTGTGCGCGCGTCCTCCCTGCCGCTCCCCGCACGTCGGCGCGGACTTGAGTCAGAGTTGAATCAGGTCTCAGGATGAGCTCACACCTTTGAAGAGTGAAGTCTTGTCTATATTGACGCAGTGTTTCTGCTTCCATCCGAACCAGTCGATGCCTCTTCTTTAGATACCTGCCAACTGCAGTGAGAATACATTATTTTATTGGGGTGTTTGTTACCTGAAGTGGTCTAATTAAAAGGATAGAGGTGAGAATTAGAGGCGGGAAACAGAGACGAGGACGTGCTTGTTTTGTGTGACTTATTATTGTTATTATTGTTCTTTTGTTTTGTTTTGGGGGGGCTGGGGGAGTGTAATCATCTTGTGTGGTTACATGGCATCAGTATACTACCAAAAAAAAACAAAAAAAACATGTGTTATAGCTGCATTTTCTAAGTATGCTGTCTGTTTCTGTGACTCTTTGGGTCTCTGTGTGTGCGTAAAGCCCGACGGGCTCGAGCGCTTCATTTCGATTCACCGGGGACTCCTGCGCGCAACAAGAGCCCCCCATGGGTGCAATAGTGCAAGCACAGACGGCGGTGATTGGCCAGAGGTTGATCAGATGGTACACTTCCCCTCCGCATTCAGTGGCACCTCACAACCCCCCTTTCAGCAAAAACCAAATCTCCGATAAAGTAATGGCAAAAGCACTTGGACTATAAAAGACAACAAATCATATTCCTCCGGAGTATATACACCCCGTTGTCCACCCAATGAGTTCGTATTTCGTTAACTCAACTTTCCCCGTGTCTCTGCCGGGAGGACAGGACTCTCTCCTGGGTCAGATACCGCTCTACTCCTCGGGATACACCGATCCGTTAAGACACTACTCCAACGCGGCCACATATGGAGCCGCCAACATGCAGGAGAAGGTTTACCCGGCATCGTACTACCAGCAGACGGGTGCGGCGGCCGCGGCCATCTACGGCCGCGCCGGCGGCGGAGCGCCCTGCGACTACAACCCGGTCGGTACTTTCTACAAGGACGCGGAGGGCTCGTGCGCCTTCTCGAGTCGCGAGGACCAGCCGCTGTTTGTGACTCAGGAGCATCAGCAACGGAAAGCCGAGTGCCCGGAGCAGACAGTCAGCATGAGCGGCAGCATCGACGACAAGTCGTCCGCGCTCATCTACCCGTGGATGCAGAGGATGAACGCCTGCTCCGCCGGTGAGTAAAGACCTCTCTAACGCTGCTGTTGTCACTCAGGAGCCCCACGGGCAGACCGGTGCTGCGTGTCAGAGGTGCAGCGCGTGAAAACTTCACAGAGAACACTCATTAAATAATTACAGGATTGGAGGCAAAAAAATAGTTTATGATACTGTGATTACGCACGGATCGGGGTGCGCCTTCGGGGCTTTGGCTACTACATCATCATCATCATCATCATCATCATCACATTCATGGCATATAAAACAGTACGCGCGCACTCTCAAACGCACGCACGGAACTGGCCTGTATCACCCGAGCTTCAACTTAAAGCTCGTGTCACATGGCCTTTTCAGATCTTATTACGGATACGTTCATAGCACCATGAAATAAACAAGTTCTTGGCTAAAACTAAATCATAACTATAATAAAAACAGATTTTGCAGACAGTCTCTGCATACATCCTTGTATCATGGAGAGAAAAGACAAAACAAATCTTACTATGGCTCCATCAGTGGGCCACGTTTAAGAGCAACACATTAAGTCTGTAAATTTGCGTTTTAAAAAACTGTTTTACTGTTAAATATATTTATAAATATCTGTGTGTCACCTTGTTACATCTGCGTACCAAATAGAAAATTAAAGGTCCATTACTGGAGAAATTGAATACATATATATATACATACATAC
>JAOWBL010000011.1:11027653-11071478 GCA_028564865.1 Zenarchopterus dispar | reverse complement strand
ATATATATATATATGTCTGTTGGTGTGGGCGTGCGTGTGTGTGTGTGTAAAATTCCATATATCATATCTTACACCCAGCAACTGCATCTGCGTGTTTTAAAGGAAGTATTGCCTCAATCAGTGTATCTTCAGCTACATCAGTGCCGTCGTTGTTTTGTCGCCTCATGTACAGTATCTGTCCGCCCTGATGGCTGTGTTTTGTTGCAGGCCCGTTCGGCAGCAGCGGCCGCAGGGGCCGACAGACCTACACCCGCTACCAGACTCTGGAGCTGGAGAAGGAGTTCCACTTCAACCGCTACCTGACCAGGAGGCGCCGGATAGAGATCTCCCACGCCCTGTGCCTGACGGAGAGACAGATCAAAATCTGGTTTCAAAACCGGAGGATGAAGTGGAAAAAGGAGAACAAACTCCTGAACCCCTCAAAGACGCCCGAGGAGGAGGAGCAGACGGAGAAAAAGAGCTAAAGGGACAATGAAACAAACGACGTGTGTGTGTGTGTGTGTGTGTGTACGCGCGCGCGAGTGAGTGTGTGATATGTGCACACGCCCAAAATAAAACGATGTATAATTCCTTTGTAGATATGAAGTGCTGCAAAATCCGTTAGATATGTAGAGTGACACTGTCCGCATTGATCAGGTCCTCCTTCTGTTTGTCCTTGTGCTCGTGTGTTTAGGAAACTATCTAAAATTTTAAAAAAATCCGCCAAAATGTAAATAAATTCAGTGTTTAGTTTCAACAATGTTAAAAATGTCGTTTTTAATTTAATCCTGGAGGGGTTTCGTCCTTTATTGTGTAGTTGCTCTGTGACTCTGTGATAGTTTAGGCTCGTTGTTTACAGCTGTGCCTCCAACAGTCCCATTTATACAGATGAAAAACGTTACATGTTATTTATTGTTGTCCATGTGTGCAATATTTTGTTTAGGAAATTGTACATATAAATAAAGGCTTTTTGATGTATATTGGAATATCTACTGTTCTCATTCCTCCGCAAGAAAATGGTTATGATTCTGTCTCTCAGGCCACAATAAGCCTACAAATGGATATTTAACAGATGTAAAGACTAAGATGAGTTCAGTTTTAACACTCAGTGCCACAACATGACAACAGTGTGGCTGATAAGGTTCTATTATGTGTTACCTGAGCCTTTTGTGGCCTGTGTTATCAGCGTGTTACATAAATGATGGATGACACCGAAGGCCCCTGGGTGGCACTTCCACATCTGTCCGCGCGATGGCGCTCTCTGCACGCGCCGCTCTCCGGGCGCAGCGGGGAGGCAACCATTGACTGGAGCGTAACGACCATTATTTCGTCATCATTTGTAACCATGGAGCATGAATTACCTCTTGAAGTCATCAGTGAGGATTTACGACTGGTCAACAAAGGCACGTGATTCCCGAACGCTCTCCCATATTTGGCCGCATACCTGGCAAAGTACAGTAGGGCTTCATTGCTTATAATTCATGATTGCGTCCATAAATCGTGCAAGCACACAGGATTATAGCGACAAAGATCTACAAATCGAGGCTTTAAAAATCCAAGCAAATGAGCTCTTACTTTGTAAACTCGTTCTCAGGGCGCTATCCAAATGGCTCCGACTATCAGTTACTAAATTATGGGACTAACGGCGCTGTGAGCGGCTCCTTCAGAGACCCTGGCACCATGCACTCCGGGTCTTTCGGTTACAACTACAATGGCATGGACCTAACCGTGAACCGCAGCAGCACCGGCAGCCACTTCGGGGGCGTGAGAGAGGACGGCCGGGGGTTCGGACCGGACGCCCGCTACAGACAGTCGACCAATTGCTCGCTCTCGTCTCCGGAGCCGGTGCCGCCGTCGTCGTGCGCCACGGCCGGCACGCGGGAGCCGCTGGAACTGAAAAGCCCCTCTCCTCCATCTGACCGGAGCGCGACCTCGGGCGGCGGCACCCTTGGCAAAGCCGGTGGCGCTCATTTCACGGAGATAGAGGACGCCGCCGCCGCGGCCGACACCGACGAAGGCGCACACGGCAGCGGCGGCTCTGGCGCGGCGTCCCGGGCGCAGCAGCAGCAGCAGCAGCAGCAGGAACCCAACGCCACCTCCTCCACTCCCACGCCAAACGACTGCCAAACGCCACAGATATTCCCCTGGATGCGGAAGCTGCACATAAGCCATGGTATATTTACAACTAATATTTTGTTTGGAAGGATGTCACGCTGCCGGTGTGTCATTAATCTGTCAGGTGTTGCATGAGTGAGCAGGCTGGCGTGGCTGACTGAAAAGGGGCAGCGTTTGGAAGTGTTTGGGGGCTTGTTTTCTGTCGGAGGGTCCGGGCTTAACCGCTGCTGGACACCAGGATGGGTTTGTGAAACCTGGAAGACTTGGGCGTTAAAATGTGTTTCAAACTTTGCAGTGCTGTCGGCGAAGGCTGCAGACAAGAAAGGCAGTAATCTCCGTGGCATCTGAGTGTTGTTCTGTGTCGTGTTGGTTGCATGATCCCTTTTGCATCAGCTCATTTCGTGCTGTGACCCCTCTGTTCATTGCTCGTCATGGTGAAGCCAGAATGAAATGAAAATAAACGAAAAAGAAATGAAATGATAGCAGCAAAACCCGCCTCTTGTTGTTGCAGTGCTAATTTTCTGGATTTTCTGTAAAATTGTAGATATGACTGGACCTGACGGGAAAAGGGCCCGAACTGCGTACACCCGGTACCAGACGCTAGAGCTGGAGAAAGAGTTTCACTTCAATAGGTACCTAACCAGACGGAGGAGGATAGAGATAGCCCACGCCCTGTGTCTTTCCGAAAGACAGATCAAAATCTGGTTTCAGAACCGCAGGATGAAGTGGAAGAAGGACAATAAACTGAAAAGCATGAGTCTCGTGACAGGAGGCAGCGCCTTCCACAACTGAATAACTTTTAGGGGAGTGTAAAATGATGGTAAAATAACAAGAAAAAAGATAGAAAAAGAAAAAAAATCCATGAGTACTGTAAAGCTATTGAAAGCGCAGCACCTTCAGCATGCCATTGTGATAGAAAAAGAAGTATTCTGTGGTCTTAAAATGCCGTTTTTAGTTTACTGTTGTTGTACTATGATAGCTTAGATATTAAAAAAGAAGATGTAAATATCATTGGGGGTATTTGTCCATGCTCTTTGCTCTCTGTCTTTCTCTTCTCTCTCTTGAAGGTGTTTCAACTTGAGCTCTTTATTGTATCTTCTTGACGGCCCATCAAGAGTAAATTCATTGTACAGTTAAAGAAAAAAGTTTTCAAACCATATGCTGCTCTTCATTGAATGTAATGTAATCCGGGGCCATTCAAAGCGCTTTAGTGTAACTTTTACTGCTATTTTTGATGGTTAACTTGTGGTCAAGATCTATAAACTTTCATAGACAAACCAATGTTTAGCTTTAGGATATTTTGTGCATCTGTTATTATCATCATTATTATAATTATAATTATTGTTTAGAACTAATTACGAGCAATGCAAGTATATTAAACCTGTCAATGTGATAAAAAAAATTTAGTGCAAAGGGTTATTCTGTGGATAGGCAGTGATGTAAGCTTTTTTTCGCCAATAAGCTTTTTGTATTTGTAAGTGAACTCATAGCGCTTGAAAATAAAGTTTCTCTCAACCGCTCTGAACGTGTCTCGACTCAATCAGATCCAGGACTCGAGAAAATAGCCAAGAAAAAGAAGTTCTCATTTCTTCTTTAAACATTTTCCACGCCTCAAGTTAGAGCTGCGGACCAACTTTTGGGCTTTTTTAGAGCAGAATTAATGATTAACCTGTAAGACAGAGAAACGGCGAGCTTTAACGGCGCTTTTGGCGCGCCAGCTTTGCCTCTTTTTAGCGCATCTAGAGAGAAAGAGAAGACTTTTTCTGACTTACCTCCTCTGACCTCCGTGCAGCGAGACGTGCGCTTTCCATGTAAGACCATTTTTGCTGATAAAATCCCCTACAAAAGAGCTGCTTTGGCTTTACAGGAATATAGAGACAAGGCTGAAGTTGGTTAAAAAATACTCCCTTACCAAAGATTGTATAGGCCTATATTACTTACAGACTGTGAAAAGTCACGTGAGGTCCATAAAGTTGGTTTTATGGTTTTGGGGAGTAGACAATGTACTATATAATTCACAACCTTGAATGAAAGTGACGGCTTAACTGCGTGGATGGGACTGGAAAGGTTGGACTGGGGGAAAGAAGTGGTGTCCACTCATATTTAGTGAGTTTAAGCTGCTGGATATCTTAAAATAACCCTCCTCATTAAAACACTGAGGCTGATTCATTTTATTTTTATTCTATTTTGAAAATATCCCTTTCATGGGCTATTTTAAGTGGAAATTTTATTTAATATTTTAGTGCTGTTTGTACCACTGCACTCTGACATTAAATTATATTTTCGTAGAATATTAAAACACGTATTTATGCATCCCTGTCAATACTGCGTCAAATACTTATTTTGTTAACTTTGTGCGGTTAAAAAAATCCACGTTTCTTTATTTTATTATTTTGGCGTGAACAAATGTTAATGAGTCTTGTACTATTATTTTTGCAAAAGAAAGACAAAATATTTCTTTTTAAGCAAAGGTTTGGGGAGGAGAAACAAATCTCTTAACGGCGCTGCTGTGATGCGAACTTGAGCGAGGTCCCGGAGTGATTTATTCGGATTTGTCAAGTCACCGAGCGGCCAAAGGTGAAGCGTCGGCCACCTCCGAGCTGGACGCAGGCTTCACTGCTTTTACATAAAGAAATCACGGGCTGCGTGGCCCCGTGCAGCATTGTCCACCGGCCACTAATGAAACATAACAATGTTATGAGCAGGAAACTAAAGGCTGCAGACTTCTGCAATATCATCACAGTCCTTCCAAACTAGAGAAAAGAAAGGAAACCAAAAAACGAAGTTAAAAGCGGTGGTGGCCTGCATGAGTCCCAGACATTTTCCACATATTCATAACGATTAAGTGGCCATTTAAGCAGCGTAATGAGTATTGCATATTGATAGGGGTAATCTGTAGCCGGATCTCATGCATTATTCATGGCGGCGGGATCATCTCTGGGTCAGTAGACGGTGGGCTGCAGATGCGTCAGGAGGAAACGCACTGATGTCGCCAGACTTTGCAGTGTCACCACCGAGACTACGGACTGACAAAAGTCTGCCTTTACACGCGGAGGAAATCAACTTGTTCGATTTGTTTTACAGTTACAATTTTAGCGCCTTTCAAATGGAGACGAAAGCACAGAAAACGGGCTGCGTACTTGTGCAACGAAAGTGGTTTATTTTGTAGAAACGTGTATGGGGTGTAGAGCAAAAAAGCACCACTATGGTTAAAAGCATTTGCATTACTCCTAAACTAAATATTCAAATAAACTCCAGGTTTAATTATGGATTTACGCAAGAGAGCTCAGTGTGTGATCAAATGCATGAAACAAATGTCACCTTGAGCATTTTTTTATGTTGAATTTCTGTGTGTGTGTGTGTGTGCGCGCGCGCGTGTGGGGCTCAGTGCCACTGCTTTGTTGGAGCTGCTTGTAATGCCGCGGCTCCGCCAGCAGAGGGCGCCTCAGACCGGCCGGCCCGATGATGGATGAGTTTCTTCCTCGTCGGGATTTGTAGGTTACGGAGCACAATACAGAAAAAATGAGGTGTTTATTAGTTATCTCCTCAGCTCGAGTTGGGAATGATTTAAACATTCAATATCAAACTCTCCAAGGCGAGAGAGAAATTTTATGAAGTTTTTTTTCTTTTAGAATTTATTTTTTGCTTTATTTTACAAAGTCAGTTTGAGACTAAATAATCAGGCTAAAGCTTTACTTGTTAACACGTTACTCTTGTGCTTAAATCAGAAGTGAGTGATTGAAAGTTAGTGCTTATGCTTTAAAAAAAAGTCTTTTTGATGTCAAAACTCCCCATATTGATTGTTGAAATAACTTGCCAGCAGGCTAAGAATCTTTAAATAGCTGCAAAAAACACCAACATTTTAAAAATAACACCTGTTTCTGTAAGACATAATAATGGCATTTTTCCTCTTTATTCTTTTTGTGACCTTTTTGAAGAAGCTGAACCTCGGGTCTGGACCCACTTGACTACGTACATTTAATACTTTGAACATTTATTTAATTATGAACATTTTTTAAATGATGTATTTAATGGTGAAACTTTGGTGAAATACCTCAAATACATTCATGCATATCCATTTCTGCAGCCTGTAGCACTGCTCTGAATGCTCATAACACACAGTGAATCATCAGCTGTCAAATGAAAATAATGATGTCTTTAGTTGTAAAACATCTATCTAAATGCTACCAGAAGAGGATCCAAAAAAAAAGTCATCTCTTCAAAGAACTGTCTGAATAATAGAGAAAAGGCTTTTGTCAGGGTTTCTTTCCATTTTGGAGCTTGAATGTTGGTCTTCATTTTGAGCATTTTTTGGATTAAAGTGTCTGCAGAACAGCCCGAGTCAGGTCACATCTTTAAAGTGTTGAGTCCAGCATATGTATGTGCAATACAACATTAATGTTTTAGATAAACAACCCAGGCTGAGCCCTGATCGTGTTGTCGCCATGCAGTTTAGTAGAGAAACGAAATCAATTATTAAAAGCAGAAATGTCATTTTAGCGCATTGGTCTTTATGAACGAATAGTTTCCTATACGCTTTGCACTAATAAGCTTTATGGGTGCTTAAAAAGGACTCTGTGTGCTGCAAAACAGCAGTAATATGTGTTGTGTTACTGTGGCAACAGCTCCCTCAGTTTTATCTCTGAGGTGTTGTCTCTCCTGACTTTTCTCTTGCTTTTCCCTGACACTTCACACCAGTCTCTCTTTGTCCTCTTTTCCTGCATCCTACTCTCTTTTTCTATCAAGAGAAAACAGTCTGCTGAGCGTGGCCTCCACGAGTTCATACACGTAACTTCAGTACACTCTCTAGCAAACGGAGGTAAAACAGAAGCTTGTATTTTCACTAACTTTCTGTCCTGTTGGACTTCAACTCTGTCCTGCTCTCTCCAGTTCTCCCTTTCATCCCTCTATTTCCCTCTGTGTTTTATCACAAGTGATAAAACCTAAAAGTTTGTTCTAGCAAATGCAACTGGTAACACACCAGTGGTTCCTCACCTGAAAGAAAAGGAAAGACCAATTTTAATCATGAATCGTCATCAGCTTGAAGTTTAATTGTTGTTTATTTCATCGCCCTGCTCTATTGTCAGGCTGATCCTGAACCTGCAGGTGACCATTTGTATGCCTGTCTATTAATATTTTTATCTTTATCTATGTGTATCTATATCAAATACCACGGACAGCTTGTTGAAAGCACTGTGTGAGATTTTTCAGAGCCCCAGCGGATCAATACTGAGCACATAGCCCAGTCTTCTGATGCTGTGGTACTACAGCTCATTACTAAACGTAAATGTGTTGACATCTGAACTATAACTTTTATTTCCTCTGTCAGCATTACTTGTTCTAATGCTTTATTGTGTCAATCCTAAATATTACCAAACTGTGAGTTGGATGTTTGTGTGAGCCTTAGAACATAGGCTGGGTCAACCGGAGTCAGGAACAAGTTCCTGAAAAATGAACAAAACAAAAGATACAAACAATTCAATTAATATGAGAGGAAGTAGGCAACACATCCAGCCAGGAACAATATATTTATTATATTTATGACCTTAAAGCCTGTACCAACTGTGTCATGATGTTAAGAACTTGATGTAGTTAGTCTTTTATTAATAACTTAACATTAACAACAGCAGTTTTTATTCATTAATTAACAACATGCAACAACTTTTTTGTTTCATAACAAAGTGAACACTGAACCGTCTCAAAAAGGACAAAACCTTGATTATTTGATGTATTAAAACTGATGTTAGTCTGTGATGTGATTTATTGGTGACAGACCTTTTATTAATGTTTTATTACTAAAGCCTTATTTCTTATTTGAGTGATGACAACCTGTTTTTATTACAGGTTCACATTTTTACCTGCAGACTTTTAAGCTATATTTAATCTATATCTTATAGTTTATTAATAACGGAAATTGCACTTACACCAAATAAAAAGAATGAACCACCTCCCAAAGAATGTTTTATGCGTTTTGGAAAGAAAATGATTATGCAGCATGAAGCACTGGGATGAATTAATCACTAATGAATTCTTTCATTTAACTTTTAAACATGTTGTGAAGGGTGTTTAATTTTAGAAATAAAAAAAGAGCACTCCCTCCTTTTAATAATTGTCTTTAACTGATCCAATATCATCACTCACAGGAAGACAAAAAAAAAAAAAGAACCCTGTGCAGAGCTTAAATATGAGACTATTTATTATATTTGAGACCTTTCCTGTTTCCAGCTGTTGCCACGTGGCCCCGCACGGACAGATGTCACCCTGTAGAACCGAATTTGTGTAAACAACAGCAGCTACAAATTCGTATCTTGAGGGAGTTTGTAGGTGATGACACTCAACCTCAGGGAAAGGCAAAACAAAGTGAAACGGCAATAAAAGCGCAACTTCGTTCCAAACGCGCGTCCGTGCGTCCGCGCGTGAGCGGGTTTCTGCAGAAATGTGCTGACACGTAAAGATCTGCCAGTAGGCCCGCAGTGGAGCCGGACTGTTTTCCTTTCTCCTTTTTTGGAGCCGCATTGTTGGAGAAGATGACATCGGGGAGAGCTGCAGGACGAGCCGTGAATGTGGGCATTGTTCAGCACATCATTTGTCACGTCCTCTTTTCACGGCCAGTGTCTGTGGTCGAGGAGGAGTTTGCGTTTGCAGGGGAAGCGTGAGGAGGACCTCGAGGAGCGGCTTCAGCGCCGGACTGGAGGGAGACTCCGTCCTGAGGAGAACATGGGACCACAAGCAAGAAAGTAAGTTTGCTGAAGTTGCATTTTTCTGTTATGGACATTTGTAGACGAATATGTGGACGAATTAAGTGTTTATGTGTTGATATGAGCATTGCTTTATAACTTTGTATATCAGCACATGTTATATATGAACGTAATGTGTTCATCGTTCACTTGGAAGTGTTGACAATTACTCAAATAAACATTTGCATCTGTTGTTTATCTGTTTGATTATGATCCGGCCATATAAATCTGTGTTGTTTGTTTCTTGGTGCTTTCCTTTATTTATTGGCTCGCTCACGTTGTCGGTGGGAAATCAACTTGCTGCCGCTGTTGATTCAACAGGCTCTGGATTCATTCCGAGCAATAAATCGCGCGAGCCCGCGGACACGTGGGTCCTGCAGCTGACTGACAGGAGAGTTTGCAGAGAGCTGCATTTGTCAGCAGGCCGTGCACGCAGAATGAAGGCTGGTGGGTGCAGGGCGGGGGAGCGCGCCTGTCAGTCACGGAGCAGACCGGGCACGTTGCCGTGCGTGTGAATGATCGTGACAGTCCGTACAGGGATCAGATGCGTGTTTGTCTTGTGATCAGGACATCCACATCCAAGCAGCATCCCGCTCCCTCCTACATCAGAGGACGGTTAACTCTCCGAACAGCGCACTTATGGCTGGTTCTCTGCGTGTTTACGGCACTTTTGATCGGCTTTCAGTAGGATTTATAGGTTATTGACCACTTTATGCTGTTGGTACACATGTATCATGCACAACTCAGAGATACAGCAGTATTTCTGATGGAACTAGAACTTTTGTGTCTTTCTCCTTTTTGTCTGTTTTTTTATAGTACCAGATAGTTACAATCATCACAGTATAGCTCTTTTATAGGTGAAGATAACATAGACGGTGCCTGCTGATCTCATGAAACAGCGCTTGAATTGTCATTTTATGCCTCGTTTTCCCGAGATTTTGTCGCTCAGCCCTGAACTCCTCACATTTTTGTAAACGTGCACACAAACATATTTTTAAATTCAGAAATTAAACAGAAAAGGCGCCAGGAGGTTAGGAGGCAGCTGTCAGGAAACAATCCATGTGAGGCACACTAGTTTTAGGTTTAAATATTTGACAAATATTCGCCTTTGTATCAACAGCGTCCAAACCACGTGACCAAACCAAAATGAAAATACGTTAACCCTCCAGAACCCACGGGGGCAAATCTGACCGCCATTTTTTTCTGATACCTAATGTAAAAAAAAGATGTAAAAAAAAAAAGGTTGTTTAGTTCTCCAGGGTTAACAAAAGAGGCAAGTTAGCTTTTTGTGTTGTATTTAAGAGTTTTCGTCATTTTTTATATTCTTTTAAAATCAAAAATGTTTTTGTTTGTTTTTTGTTTGTTTTTAATAGCATCTATACCATGTGACCTATAGGCTATGTTTAGATAAGAATCTAAATCTAATCTAATTTTTGGGCACGTACACTCACAATCGGATCTTAATGGCTAAAAGTTTACATCATGTATTTATTTCAAGTGACCCAATGCATCTGTGTGTCCTCGCTGATCCGGAATCCACGGGGTTGCCATGGTAACCTATACATGGAACTGATGTGAACAAACTGAAATGTAAGGTAAGGTTGAGCGGCAGCTTTGCATCAGTTACAAGTACTTGTGGGGGACCACGGTGCCAGTTTATACAAATCACAAGAAGCTCCAGAAACCCATCTGTGAAATTTGAAGCAGAGTCATATTTGAAACCACCCCTGAATGCAATTTGAAGATTTGTTTTGTCTGATTTCATGTGCTTTTTGGCTATTCAGATTGTCAAAAAAAAAAACAAAAAACCCACAAACACAAACAAACAAGAAAACATTTAGATATGATCTGCTAAAAATGGATTTGGGTTGGAAGTCTGAACGCCTGAGATGAACAGCATCAGGCCTATTTTTGGACAATGTTTTATATTATATATTTTTGGACAAATATTCCATATTTGAATCAATAATTTAAAAAAATTCTAAATCAGGTGACGCAGTGACTTTTAACAAAAAACGTAATTGCATTTATACAGATTATATACACTGGATTTACTTTGAATGCTGTAAGTCATAAGGCATGACACTCAAGCTGACTGTGTTTCAGACATGGACACTTGTGCACCATGAATCTCTCAAAATGAGCATCTGTAACAATCATGTGAGGAGAAAACAAGCAGCAACATGTCCACTGATGAAAGGTGAACACTTTCTACCACAGATTCTTATAAAACTACCCGAGGTGTGTTTTAGTCGAGCAGCTGTCTCCTGCAGGAGACTGAAGTCCTCCTGCAGGAGACTGAAGTCCTCCTGCAGGAGACTGAAGTCCTCCTGCAGGAGACTGAAGCCCTCTACAGTGGGCCCTCCTTGGTTTTTAATCCTTTGCTCTATGACATCCCCCTTTCCCTGTCACCCCACACTTTTAACAAAGACAAGCATACGGAGATGGTGAGGTTTAGGCATTTTTGGCAGTGGGTATCTGCTAAACAGCTGGTTCAGAAGCTATCATCCTTTCTTTTCACTGGGTGGTCACCAGCTTGAATTGGGTGGACTGTCCGAGTGGGAATTCCAGCTTTCAGCAGTTCAATTCAGTCTAATAATCTGACTAACACAGAAATGTTTGGTTTGGAGTCACACATGGTGTGAAAGCCACTGAGGTTGAAAAGAAATATGTGAAGCAAAAATATTAATACAATATAGGAGAAGCATACAAATGCAATAAAAAGAGGTGTATTTTTGTCTCTTTACTGATACAACTTGGCTTATGGTGGAAGTCAGTGGGTCACGCGGTTTGAGAAAACATTGCAACTTTGATCCGGAGTAAAGGTCTGTGGAGTAATCAACCTGAAACACACTTCATGGCAGTGTTTTAGACCACCTGCGCTTGTTTCTCATAGAAGTAATACAATCATCAATCCTACCATGGTACATGTTCTAATTTTTTAAACCATGACTTTTATTTTTGGCAGTCACTTTTGACTCGACCTGTAGCAAAGTATTTGTTTTTTAATGAAGCAAGAGATTTTCAACAGATGAGCAAAACAAAAATCCAGCAGCTCTCATCAGCACAGAAATACAGTCGTTAGAAATTTATCGGGCTTTAAGGCACATCTGGCAGTATCAATCAACAATTAGCCTCATGGAGCTCAGTAATGAGGTTTAACTTCTGCAAATGTTCCAACAACAACCGAGCAGGACCGCAGGACTGCCAGGTTAGATGACTTCTCCTCCGCAAGCAAAGTCTGTTGCAAATGTTTGGAATTGACAAAATAAGAAACTGAAGTTTAAGATGGTTTTGCTCGATTTCTTAAAAAAAACAATTATTATTGTTGTTTTTAGATTTTATTTTTACAAAAAGGTATGTTATTTCTTTGCTTCAAAGATCAAAGACACCAGTTTGCATTCATTTACCCCATTTAGTTAAAAATTACCTTTGAGAGCCAATCAAAGCGATGGAGCAAAACCTAGAAGATTGGAGATCAAAGCACCGCCTATCGATCCGCTGCAGCAGTCTGATCGTCACCATGAAAGCCAAATGAGCAGCCTCATTACAGTATCAACTTCTGCCTGGACACTCTTTAATGGATGCTGCTATGCAGACCGCTGTCTGTCTCCACTTTAATGCCTTGAAATCTATCTGATCTATCACTTAAATTAGGAAAAGAAAACTGTAATTACCAGTAAGTACTTACAGAATATAGATAATGCATTTTGTGCATATGTGGAAACATGGACTAATTGCTTATAGCTTTCTTTCTCGGGCTAATTTATGACTTCTGTGGCAAATGAATTATTATTTTTGTCATTACTGGTATTACTATTGTTCTTTCTTTTATTTTCTGTCTAGGATTATTCAAACAAAATGTGTGTGCTCATATTTGTGTTTCCAGTCACAAAGGGCGCCATGAGTGTTGGAAATAAAATTGAAAAAAAAGAGGACATTTTTAAATAATATTTTAATAAAACTGCGGTGGTTTCCTGAAAGACCATTTCCTTATCTCTATCTACTTAAAATAGAGCCCAGTTCCAAAAATATTTTAGATTTTCTCCATAACATCAAGGTGCAGGAAGTTCATTTGCCTTCAACAAAGGAGTAAAAAGTCCCTTCCCATTATTTATCACGGCGCTATTACCATTTATGAAACTGATCTTGCATGATCAGCAGAAAGGCTTTTCTCTACACTCTCTCTCACACACGCATACACACACACTCACACAAGTACGGTGTGTGCAGAAATGCAACGCAGGGCGGTCTGAGACGCAGAAACACTGTCCACTCTGCTTCACCCCAAAAGCCACATCACAGCAGCTCATGCCGGAGAGCCCTTTCCTGCGTGGATTATCTTGATCTGGGGAGGTTTTCTCGAGGTGAGAGGAGCCGGTGTGTGTTCATTTCATGGCGGATTGAATGTGGTTGCGAAGGTAAGGCGGCCGGGCTGTTGTGCCGCTGACTGACTGGCTTATGTGTCTTTATGATTTACGAGGCTGACTCCAGCCGCGGTTCAACCAGAGTTCATAAAGCTGCATGCCTCCAGACCTGTTCTCTCTCTCTCCCTCTCTCTCCGTTTCTCTCCCCGTCTTTATAACCGACACTTGATGGTTTTATTCCGTTTAATTTCGGATGGAGAGTCTTACCTTTTTACCGAGACACCGTCTGAAAAGATGGATTTGATCTCAGTTCACGCCAACAAACCTCGCAGCCCGAGCGCACAATAGACTTCTGTATAATTTTGCATTTGATGGATGTGTTTTTCAGTAGATTGTAATATAACATTTAATTTTCCCCTCACAAATGGCTATCCATTAGCTGAATAAATGCAGGGGGATTTATTAAGTCGGGCATTGTGTTATTTCAGAAAACGCCATATAGACAATACATTAAAGGGTCGTTTCTTTTAATATTTGCATCGAAATTCGTGCCTTATTTTAGAGACAAAATTTATCATCTGGTGCTTAATCCCAATAGTCCTAATTGTACCAAACGGAGGACTAATACCTATTTAAAAAGCCTCCTTTTCCACCGCAGAACATTTATATGTCGTATTGGGCACAGGGAAAAAAACTGAGTGAGGTCTAGACAAGAAAAAACGCTGAATGTCTCCCGATTTTTCAGAATTCTCATCAGACTGGTGTTTCTCCGCCAAACTCTTAATTTCGCCTCTCTATCCTGGAGAGGCTTGCTATTCATGTCAACACACTATTGAGCTGATAAGATGGATCATTTAGTCTCCTCCCTGATTCTGTCTCCCTCTTTTTTATCTTCCTCGCAGGCCAGAAGCCCTCAGCTCTTTGGAAACCTGCCATGTGACATTTGGCTGCCAGCGCTCCGCCAGAAGGTCAAACGGGGCCCCGGTGCACGTTTCATGGAAATGCAGAAGAGCGGCGGAGCTACACACAACATCCACCAGCACCGAGATCTCTGCAGCGAGGCTGCGAGTGGCGTCCCCGGGTTCGACCGCCCTCAGCCGGCACCGGCACACCAGCAGCAGGCGCTGGACACGTCTGAGGACACGTCTCCCCAGAGGTCAAAGCTGCAGAGCAGCAAGTTTACAGTGAGCAAAAACATTTTCCCCTGGATGACAGAGTCCAGAAACTCAGACCAGAAAGCGACCAGGAGAATAGCAGGTCTGTATGACATGAAGGAAAAAAAAAGAGAGAGAGAGAATCCATCCATCCATTTTCTATACCCACTGAATCCATTACTGGGTCTGCTGGAGTCCATCCCAGCCCGTAGCAGGCGATAGGCAGGGGGACACCCTGGACAGGTGGCCAGTCCATCACAGGACAGGGAGAGAGAAGAAAGTTGTACATGCAATGAAGACTTTTTTCAAATTCCTCTTTCATGTTTTATCATTTTCAGCTTTTAAGTGTCAAAGAGGAGGCCTCCTTGGTTTCAAGCTCAAGACCATTTTAACATATTTTTTTTAAAAAAAACAGTAAAACACTAACATTTTCACACTGGACATGAATTATCATTAAAATTATAATTTAAAAAAGGAAAAAAATAAACAGGGCTGAGACAAACTACTGGGAGCTGTAAGCAATATCAACACAGAAACACAGTTTGTGTTAAAAAAAAAACAGAAAATGTTGCATTTAGTAGCTTACAAACCATCTACAGGCTGTTATTCTTCTAGCCGGTCTTTGATACTTGTAGACAGTTATTTATTTGAGCTTAAATGGCAAGTTAGTTAGAGATGGTTTTATCATGGTGTGCACCACAATGTAGAATATGAAAATATGAAAATAATTTTAAAAATGTGAGCACAAGAATTAAACATAAATAAATGTTTATTTATTTATTTAAACAAACAAACAAACAAACAAACAAACTTTTCTGGCTATAAGCCTAAAAATGAAAGACAGTTGTCCAGCAGGCTAACGGGGTCCAGTAATAATGGGAAAATGACTTTGTCTGAATTGAAAAACTTGCCCTGTTTTAACTTGTCTGTTTGTTGACAGGTTTTACTCCTCAACTACAAATGTCACACTGACGTGCGCAGGAATGTCTGATGGTGCTAAAGAAATCTGATGTAGAGTTATGGTTTCTCTTTAAACATCTGCGGTTTGAGATCCTTTTAATGCATTTTCAGTATGTGTTAGGTGCAATGTTGCATTTCACATCACCATGGAAACCTCAACTGCCAGTCAGAACCCGTTACCATGGAAACCCTTTAGCAGCTGCGTCTTGTGTGGTCATTTAGACGCACCTTGTAGACTCATAAACTTCAAACTTTTAAGCAATAGGGGAAAAACCAGATACGCGACGAGCAGAAGCAGCAGCCGCAGGGCAGTTTCTTCAGAAATTGCAGTCTAAGTTTTGGTTTATTTTATTTATTTATTTTTACCCATTTCTTTCTCCTCATTATTCTCCTCAGACTGCACTCTCAACGAGAAATGTCCAAGCGCGACCCCGGCTTCCAGGCGCACGCGCACCGCGTACACGAGCGCGCAGCTTGTGGAACTAGAGAAAGAGTTCCACTTCAGCCGCTACCTGTGCAGGCCGCGGCGGGTGGAGATGGCCAGCCTGCTCAACCTCAATGAGAGGCAGATCAAGATCTGGTTCCAGAACCGGAGGATGAAGCAGAAGAAGGACGAGAGAGCGCGGGGCCTCAGCGCTGCATCCTGCTCTCCCCCGTCTTCCCCCTCCGCTGCGGGCAGCCCCACTCTGGCCAGCCTGGGTTACGTCCATCTGGGCAGTGATTACCGGCAGGCCTCCCCTCCGCTCAAGTCCCAGCAACAGCAGCAGGCCCAGCTGGCGTACACGTCAACTTATTCCAAATATCCAGCTGCGGATTTCCCGCAGTTTGACGTGCAATACGACACGCAGAACACCCTGCACAGCACAAACCCAGACCTGGCAGCTGATGACCTGAACCGCCCATACTTCTCCCAGAGCTGCGCTGCTCAGGACAGAATCCTGCAAGCTCCTAAACTGACTCATCTGTAGCATAAGACCCCGCAGATGAAGCACACTGTCTCGCTGCATGCATCTTTATTATTTATGTTTTGGCCTGATGAATCAAAACAATTGTTTCGTTTTTTTAAAATTGCATTTGACATCTGTCTACATATTGTAAGTTTTTCAGTTAATTTTTGAGCATGGGCAACCTCAAATGTATTTGATTTGAGTGCATGTCTTCAAAATATTAACCGTGGTTTAGGCCATACAATGCCCGCCCCTCCTCCCAAAACAAAACAAAACAAAAAACAAACAAACAAAAAAACAAAACAAAACAATAACACACCCATTCCTCGTTTCAGTTAAAGCTTTGTTATCCTTGAGGATTTAAATACCACATCGCTTTTATTTAATTGCAGGACACCTTCTGATAAGTGTAAAAATTGCTGGGAAGTTTTTACTTCTAGTTGCATCAATATCTTTAACTCTCAACCGAGGGGGGAAATTAAAGGGAGAAAAAGAATACGTGGTTCTTAAGCGTTTCTTTGTTCTTTTACGGGCGAAATGGGCCAAACAAGCTGTCAGTAGAGGCATGATGGATCACTGAATTCACTGCGCCAATTACTTCAGCTGCCTGTCTCAGAATCTGTCTGCAAACCTCTTGCTGTCCAAAGTCTGAAGACATATTTTAGGAATAAGCTAATATAGATTTTGATACTGATATTTTCACATATAGCTGGAAACTGACTGACTTTTTGGCCTTTATAAAGAACCAGTTACAGCGCAGATAAACAAAACATCTCAAAACATCAACAACATAGACCTTAAAGCTTTAATAATAATAATAATAATAATAATAATAATAATAATAAGTTAATTATTATTATTATAAATAATATAATTATTATTTAATAATTTATTATTATTATTATTATTATTATTATTATTATTATTATTATTATTATTATTATCATCATTATTATTAAAGACACCCGCTTCTTCTTCTTTTTTTTTTGTCAGTGTATTTTTTGTCTTTTCGTGATCGGTTGGAACCCCTCTACTGCAGCCTGTGAATGCGCCCTTATGTTTGGGTTCTTATCAGAAGGATGAGAGCGTTTGATTGAAGCATTTGTCATGTAAATACGAGCCGTTTGATGGACGAGCCTGCAGACTTGACAGAGTGCTATAGGTCTTTTACCATTGGCCTTCCGCAGGTCACATGGTGTGTCAGGAAGGCGATATGAGGGTGGAAGTCACTTTTACAGCTTTGACATACAACCTAAGGTTAGGGCAAAGGGAGCACCGATTAATGACTGCTCAGTCTTGATCGGTTGTGAGCAAATCACAGGCCCAGGTTCAGGATGAACTCCTATTTAGACTACCCTGTTTGCAACCGGGGAGCGAATATTTTCAGTGGCAAGGCCGGATATTCCAACTTAAACCATGGATGCGTGCCGTCCAACTCTTGCGCAACAAGTGATAGTTATGCAGGGGACTGTCGCTTATTGGCCGCAACCTCTGCGCCCCACCAGACACCGAGCGTGCCTCTCCAGCAACCCCACGTCAACTTGGATCTGCAGTTTTCAGCCCCGGGTAACCACATGTACGGGTCACCCTTGGAGTACGGACATCACCAGTACGGCCTCGTTCCCGACCAGGATCGGAGCTTTATCCACGGACAGGTTTCTCCTCTTGGAACAAACATGGCTCCATATGCTGGGGAAGGCTGTGGGCCTGGGGTTGCACCAAGCACTCAGTACTTGCATTTTGGCAGCGGGGATCAGAGGCAGCACGACTACTCGGAAAGTGTTTACGCCAGGTTACCGCCCCAGTGTAAAGAGAAGGATCTGGAGCTTGGGGAGGAATCGTCAAAAACCTTCGACTGGATGAAAGTGAAGAGGAATCCTCCAAAAACAGGTTTGTTGTGGATTGCGGGCCAAAGATGTGCTGTTAGAGAACACAGGAGAAGAAACGCGCGTAAATGGATGCCTAAAAACTAACCCAATCGACTGTAACGTTTGTTTGTTTGTTTTTTCTTCAAAAAGTTCATTTGGTCATTAATTGTTTCACTTTTCTCGTCTCTTATCCTCACGCTTCAGCTCCACGTATTCCATATTTTTTCCTCCATCATTCATCCATTTCTCCCCGCAGCGGTCGTGTCGGAGTTCGGTGTTCCCGGTCAGCACAACGTGATCCGCACCAATTTCACCACCAAGCAGCTGACGGAGCTGGAGAAAGAGTTCCACTTCAACAAATACCTGACGCGGGCTCGACGGGTGGAGGTCGCGGCCAGCCTGGAGCTCAACGAGACGCAGGTGAAAATCTGGTTTCAGAACCGCAGGATGAAGCAGAAGAAGAGGGAGAAGCTCGGACGCGCTCTGGGGAGCAGCCCGGCACCCGCGGAGAAACCCTCCGCTTCTGACACGTCTCCAAAAGCAAAGGAGAACAAACTGTGAACAGTTATTGATTCTAAATAAATATATCTATATGGCTGTGGAGGCCTGAGCAATTTTCCACACCTAAATTGCACCATTCCAGATTAAAAAAAAAACTGTGAAAATGATTGTGAGGTATATATAGGGTATGTCTGTCTGAACTGGATGCTGACTAAACTTTTACAAGTGTTTTTATCCATTCTTGGGTTTTTGTCTTTGTATCATAAACCTCCTCAGTGTCATTGTTTGCACTATTTATTTACAGGGTATTTTCCAACAATTGTTTAAATGATTTAGCAAAATAAAGTCTATTAAAAAGTGATGCGTTTGTTGTGTATGTAACTGAGTATCACTACTGGGTCCAAGCATGAGACATTATTTTTTGTTTGAAATTAAACGTTTTGTTATATATTAATCTCCATTAATAGTTCATCCCTAGTCCCCTTGCATAATGTGACAAGAGGAATCTTATAGGACACATGGGGTGGTTCAGGGTGACCTTTTCACCTCCAAATACCTCCAGGGGCTCTAAACATGACATCAAACTCCAGGAAATCAGGTCTCTGCCTTGATTTGTTACCCAAATTATACTTCTATGCAGCTGAAAGCAGTTGAAACAGTATTTTTCACGATTTAAGTTACAAACTGTTTTAACCAAAAATCACTTTGTAGGCATAAACCAAGCTGATCATCATTTTAGAGCCTATTGTGGTGACACCTTCAGCCTTTCAGGACCTGCAGCCACCTTGTTTCCTCTGATGCTAAAGGGGCAGCAGTTTCAATATTTGCTCTGGGTGTTGGGTTTGCACACACAGTTTCTGCCCCAACTGCTCTGGCCTGTTGATGTCCTTCTTTCCAAAGCTGAGGTTCACGCAGAGTTCAGGCACAAATGAATGCAGAGTCAATCTGTCAAGACACCAGAGTGGCTCAGGGAGGTAAAATTTCGGGCCACTGTGCTTCACATTTTTTCAGGTATTGCTTTTAATACTGAGACTAATAAGGTTGTCGTGCATTTAGACTATATTCAAGATTGTGTGAACTTTAATCTCTTTAAGGCCAGTGAAAAACATGTTTTTAGGAAATGGAAATCAGTAGTCATTTGAAATATATCTGCATGAGTATGCAGTTCTTTCACAACTGTATTAAAAATTAATACAGTTCCTCGAATAGAAGTTACAGTTGAAATAGCATACAGCCCATTACTGTAAATTAGAAAGAAGGCTCAGCGATTTGATGTCCTGCATTTCTTTGCAAGCCAAATGCCTCCTCTTTAAATAAGTTGCAAAGCCATCACAAAAAAAAAAAAAAAAAAAAAAAAGGGAACAGTGGAGAAAACAAGTGTGGGACTTCATTCCAGGGGTGTGATCCCTGCCATCTCTGTGGGTAATACCTCAGGACTCCCAGCAGGCTCTCCATCTGGAGGTGTCAAGAGTCGGTGCTGCAGCAAACACCAGGAAGACAGATGTTCAGCTGGGGGAGAGGAGCAGGATGTTTTTCACCTTCGGATCAGCCCTCCTCGCCTTCTGCTGGAGATTGTACAGCAAAGAGTGGAGAGGAGCACAAAACGGTCAAAAAAAAGATCTCTTAACGGCCACAAATGTAACCACAAACACCTGACCGCACAAACATGACAACCGTTAATAAATCCAGCTGAGCCCATCTCCTTTTCCTCCTGGACATCTTCGGCCGGTTGTACCCTCCTCCTTGCACTTTGTTTGAGGTCAGCCTGGTACTGTTTGCACCCCATGCTGCTTGCAGTTGTTGCAGGCTCTTTTACAAGTCTATTGCCAGGCTCACTTCCTCGGGTTTCTACCAGTTCCTCTGTCGCATGTCACTCTGCGGGGCCCCTGGGCTTCAAAAGAAAACTAGATACAGTATTCACGGCAGAACAGGGGGTTGGTCATCTGAGAGATACCACAGAGGGCTGATTTTTATCAGCAGGTACCAAAAATGGTTGTTTGTGCAGACTGAGCACAGACAAATGTGTAATTTGTATTGCTGATAAAATTCTAAAATATGTATTAAATAGTAACAAGTTAGACAATTTCAAAATATAGATTTTGAATTTCCACTCTTTTCTATCATTTTTTTAGCCTGCTGAATTGTATTATGATGATTTGATGTGGAGAAATGTGAGCGTTAAACTGATTTTGGTAACAAAGGAAAAAAAGAAGTCATAATTTATATAGCTATCTAAATAATTGGGAACAGTTCTTCTGATTGAATATTCGTTTTTTAAAATATATATTTTAAAGTAGAGTGTCGACATATGTGTTCCTGTGTATAGCATGTTTATAGCATGTTGTGATATTCTTTGTCATCCATGAGACTAAAAACTAAATATCTTTGGTTTCAGCCTGTTGGCTGAACAATGCAAGACATCTGAAGACATTACTGTTGGATGTGAGAAAGGATAAAGAGCTTTATTTTCCAGCCATAACATCATTTGCATATTTGTCCAGGAAGAATGAGCTCTCCTCTGCTACCTCAGATATGTCTTCCATTTTATTTCAATATTAAAAGGATTCAAATCAGAATTGACTTTGATATTTTGTTGTTGACATTTTTTATGACAAAATATCAGAAGAATAACAGATGATAAAATGTGTTGTCTCTGGTAGGTGTTAGATGGGTGAAGACGCCGAGTGTTAATTAAATAATAGGATGAATGTCAAATATGTTTGTGTGTGTGTGTGTGTTTAATAGGCTGAGGCTTTGTGAAGGGATGTTGTGTAGGTATGAATGGCACACTCCTTTGTCTTGGCACCGAGCCTCTTTATAAGCCAGCCTGCAAGGCTCCTGACAACCATCCCCCATCTGAGTCAGGCTCTATTGGATCTGGAAGCGCCAGATGACCTGACGCTTCTGTCTCCTGGGTCCCCCTTGCGACTGGATCCTTTCCCCACTCCATCAGCATAGTAACTGAGGGGGACAAGTGACTTGGCCAGGGTTAACGTCTTAATACTCCCTGGGATTGCCTCCAGGATTCAAATGGCTACCTCTAATAGTTTTCCTCCTCTCTGTGCCTGTCAGACCGCCATGACTATACACCATAAGAAAAACAAGACCAGCTGAGGAGCAGAGTAACGAAGCAGTGTGATGAAATAATGAGGGGTAGTGAGGTAGAATAGTGCAAGTGTGAAAGGGTTGATGTGGGGATCTGGGGTTTGAAGTGATGCCCGCTGCTCAGACACTGCTCTGCCCATGGCTGATACTCTGCACGGAGAGCCTGCGCACTTGAAATTAAACTGGCTTCTTTCTTTAGAGCCCAGCAGGAAAAAAAAAAAACAGAACTCAATCAGTGTCATGTCACATGGTTCAAAGCGGCCAATTCGACGCCGCTAGGATGTTGAGAAATGCAAGGTGACAGTTCATTTTACCAGTGACAGTGTGTCGGTCTCGCTTGCTGATTTCCCAGTCAATTCCCAGCGAGCAGTGAAGGTTGCTGGAGACAGACAGCAGCTACTACCCCCTCCTTCACCTCCTCTTCTTCTTCATCCTCTCTCATCGACCCTGCTCTGCTTTGTATTCCAATTAACTGGACAGGGGGAGAGGCAGCAGTGTGCAGGATTACAAGCAAAGGCAGACACATTCTTCTGGCGTCTTCCCAATCTCTCCACCCTAATAGTGCTGTGCTTCCCTTTTCTCTTTCCTCTCTTCTCAGCTTATGACAAGGGCCAGTTGCTCCAGAGGGATAATTCATGGATTCTTCTTTAACAACTCCCTCTAGGGACAATGTCTTGGTAATGAAAAATAGGTCCCTCTCACACATTCATATATCACATATAATAGAGGTGTGTAATCACTCAGTGGAGTCAACGCACTGCTTGCTGTGACCGCTATCCTTAACAGACACCTCAAATAATGCTAAATTAATATTTTGAAATGGCTCATATATTCTAACATAATACAATTTGAATGATTTTCCATTCAATGCTCTCAGGGCTACCATTGATTTGAGTACAAGCTGAGGTAACTCTCCAAGTCAGTCAATGTGAGCTTTGCTGAAGGTTGTAGATTTAGTGCGACACGTTTGCTCCTCCGTCTCGTGTGTCCTTAATCTATCAGCAGTTTTCTTTTTTAACTGCGCTGCCACCAAAGCCCCCCCTCCTACACTGACACGTGTTTGATCAATGAGCAGGTTTGGAATACAATGATTCTGAGGAAATCCGAAAAGTAAACCACCTCTTATTATCTGGTCGAGCAACACAAACATTTACAACAGACCCTTTAGAATCAGTTCAAACTCATATTTTTTATTTATTGAGGGATGGAAACTATTGGGACATGTTTCAATTAGGGTCACATTTGAGCACCAGACTGGGATCTTTTCAGCTTAAACAGCATCAGAGTGATTTATGCGAATGGTTTTACGCATTGTTTAACAGTGGAATACCCTTTTAATAAAATAATTTTAGAAGCTTTTCTAATAATTTCCACCTTGAATGCCTTTGAAGTAAGACATTAACTCCTTTTCTATGAACGGAGCTTGAAAGACAGACAAGATTTGTCCTGCCGGACTGCAGGAAGGTCCCTGCCTATCTTGAGAATGCAGTGTGTGTTTGCAGGACAGGATGCATAAAGTCAAACACACACCCTTTATGCCCTGAGGATCCTCCCGACTCTCTCCTGGCGCTATCAGATCAGAGAGACCCGCTGTCCCTCCCTACACTGCAATGCAAATGAAAAGGAATGCGCTGATAAAAGGCCAGATCCCAGAGATGAGAGGCCAGAAGGAGGACCGAGGCAGCAAATGCTAAAGGGGGAGAGCCTCTTGGGGAGATGAGAGGTGGCAGAGCAGTCAGTGTTGGTAGTAGCAGGAGATCATAGTCTTGCTCCCCCTCAGCGGCGTTTGATACAGGGCTTTTGTCGCTCTTTCAGCGGGCCATTGTTGGGTGGTGTAATCCCCATCAGATTACAAAGAGCTTCCCTTTTCATATGGGGCTAACCCAGCAGGCAGGTGGCTGGAGCTCTGTAGAGCTGTCAAGGGGAGGGCACCTCTTTTCCAGGGGAGGGGACCCCAGTTCCTCTTACCTTCACAGGGGCTTTTTGCTGGGAGGTCAGTCAGGCTCAGGTCAACATGGGGACAATCCTGATGTGGGATTCAACTCAGCCTGACCCTGTGACTTCCTGTAGAGGGATGACAAGGAACCAGACCATCATGAGACAACGTTTAACATGAACCACTTCATAAAAAAAAAAAAAAAAAAGCTCAAGTGGAAGTGATGTTGTATTGCTCCTCTTATCAATACAGTGTTATTATTTTTAAAAAATGAGCAACAGCGTTTACATAAGTAGGTATACTGCTTATGTAAATACTGGAGAAACAATGATTTTTTGAAGCATTTTCAGTTGTAAGGGTTTCTCTGGAGTCAGCATTATGCTTGAGCTTGCTGTTACTGCATTGCTTTCTTTGTGGTATTTCACTGATAAAGGATCAATAAACACTATCAGCATTACTGCTGCTATCACTGCCTCTCCTGAACATGCCAATTGTGCGTGTAAATGCCAAGTCCAGTTCAGCCCGTTGCTGTCCACCCTCCACTGATAATCTAAAGCATTGATCCATCCCCTGTCAGAGTCAGTGAGGGCTCATTTTAGTGGAGGACATTCATGTGCTTCCTGAAACATCCTTGTTAGTTTTTTCCCACCAAAATCAAACACCCGTGGAAGTGGCGAGAAGTCAGAATTTCTGATACTCAGTTTGACAGGATCATTTCATTCTTAACTATATTGTCAACTGCATCCATGCAGATATTATTTTTCCTTTTTTCTTGTCAGACATCTTATAAGTTGGAATTATATCTTAATATAGTAAAAAATATCCCCAGTTTGTTGTTATTTTCAGGACTAGGTCAATTTACTTTGAAATGTAGTCAGCAACAAAGTGTAATTGTAATGAATTAGTGACATAATCCAATAAACGAATGAATAAAATAACAAAGGACTACTGAATATTTTGGAGTAATGCAAGTAAAATGTGATAAATAAAAATGTAACTCAAAGATTTATGCAGCTGCAACATTTCTTGGATTTTTTTTTTTTAAAACCATCTCAAAATGTTTTTAACACATACAAAATGTATTTGACAGTTTGACCACTGAGTATTGGTTCCAACAGCTATCCTAAAACTATTGGAACAAACTGCAAGTTGCATTTTGTATTGTGCACAGCATTTTAGGTGCTGTTCACTTTTGTTGCATAGTGATTTTTACTCAGAGGCCACATGAATGACCTTACAGACTTGATTAAGGGCACAACTTGGCTAAAATGTTTAATATCACTGATCAACGTGACATAAAATAATTAAAACTAATTAAATGATACATTTTAATTGATTATTCCTGTCATTTATTTGTGAAATTACCAAATAATTGATCAAATTCAATTAATGAACTTTATACAACAGGAAAAACAAGACCATTTAAAAATAAATCCAGCAATTTCAAGGTAATATGCATTTGCTCATTTTAGGAAATGAAAGTTGGGCGACTAGAGTTGCTTATTTTTGCAGTTTGTTTTTGTAATCCTGATTGCATGTATTCATTCATTTTCCACACTGGGTTAAATCCCATTTAGGGTCACGGGGGTCTCCTGGAGTCTATTCCAGCTGTCACAAGATGAAATACACAGCGCCACACAAAGACAAATAACCACCCACGCTCACACTTAGTGGCAAGACAAAACAACCAGTCAACCTAGCATATTTGTTTTTGGACTGTGGTAAAAGCTCCGCATTCACAGCTGTGCTAACCACCAAACCACTGACCACAGGTAATCCTTTTTTTAAAATCCCACCATCACGTAAAAAGATCATTTATAACTGTACTACAGCTGCAGATGCTGTGAATGTGAAGGCAGCACCCTCAAAATAAACTGAAGGCGTACTATGTAATAAAATGACTACAGGCTTAAAAATAAATGCGATAAAAATAACATAAAAATGGTAAGTATGTAAAATAAAATTAATAAACTTCGTTTGTAAAAATAAACACGACTACCCGTGTCTGACTGACGATTTTACAACTTTTTTTAAAGACATGTTAGAAGGTCCATGAACGCAGCTCGTCAGCAGCTGAACACAAAACTACCCTAAAATTAACAAAAAATAAGCTTTCGAATTAGTAGCCATTTATCTTTAATGTAAAATTAGGTAAAGGATATTTGATGTTATTTAGAGAAATATGAGCCTATCTTCCTGACCCAGCTAATTTAGTTAGCTAGCTAGCTAACGCCCTCCAACCTTCAAGCAACCCGGAGTTAAGCTGTTAAAACGGCCACACTTTGTGGAAATTAGGTGCTAATGAAACTAACAGAAATACTTAAAAAAATATTCACAACACGAACAACTTGAGTCAAGGGTAATAAAAGATTAAAAGATAATATGTACTGTTAACTAGAAGTATCATAGGACCTTTGGCTGTTTATACAAACAACACATCAGTGAGATCAATTTTAAATAATATTAAAATGACACAGTCTACAAAACGTAATATCATGTGAACACAGTCGCGTTCTAAACATACCTGTTGCAAAGAGAAATTGTCGTGAAGCATCTACGTATTTAGTCGCAAAATGTTTGTAAATGTCAGCTTTTTAGTTTGGGTTTATTTCACTTTATTTGTAGCCTATGGCGACAATTCTCAACAAAAGTTATATCAAAGCCCTTTAGACAGAAAGCAAACATTACTACAGTCCAGTTAGGTCCAATCTCCTTCAGCCCGTTTAGTTTTAAGTTTTTTTGTGCAATCACCTCAGCAAGCCTGTACAGGGCTACAGTGGAGAGGGAAACAAACAAACAAACAAACAAACATAAAACTAATCAACAGGGAGAAAAACCTCCAGATAACTCAGGACTTCCATTACTGTCTCTGAATTGTAAGGTGTAGTACTACCTTCTAGAATGCAGATATACCATTTATTGCGGGTCAATGTACATTCAACACAGGGCGCTGTCCTACGGTAAGATTGTACAAGTCTGCAGCTAACAGCAACAACTTGATGTAACTGGCACAGCAAAAGCTGATGGTGGACTGATGTCCAACACTGAGTGGAAGATGGGCCTGTAGATGGAAACTAGTATGGTGGTTAGTGATCAATGGCTGTCCTCATTGCTCTCCCCAGTGTTGCCATGCCTGGAAAGGTCTTAAAGATTTGGTTGGATGTTTAACCAGTTTAATATATATCTCAGGAACTGTGTTGCTATTTGTTACCCAACAATAGACAAAAAAAAAAAAGTTTTTGGGATCACTTAAAACGGTGTTCCTCAAGCCTGGTCCTCAGGAACAACTATCCTCCATGTTTCAGATGTTTTCAACTGAAATGAATCACCATCAGCTTGTCATCAAGGTCTACGCAAGTCTGTCAGTGGCTCACTAATCTGATCCAGGTGTGTTTGAGCAGAGCAACACCTAAAACATAATGGACAGTGGCTCCTGAGGAGCATGGTTGAAGAGAACTGTTTTAATGAATATACTGAATGACCAAGTTGTACTGTGATCAAACAAAATATGAGCTTATGTGAACTTGTTTTGTCTTGTTTTCTAACTCATGGAGCAAGACATTTAATCATGTGGAGAGCATGCTTTGCAGGAAAAGTCGTGCTTTTCTCAACAAGAAGATGCCTAACTATGTTTTACATGTATTATAATAGCAAACCTTCTTAGTAAAAGAGTTTGAGGGGAGGGGCTAAATGCCCCTCCTTTGCAGTCCAGGCATGTCACTCATTTGAAACATCGTGGACATTATAAACCCATTCTTCTGAGGTATGTTTGCAGTGGAGTGTGGCAGTGAAAGATCAGCAAAATAGCAATGACTTTACAGTTGGTGGGGATTCTCTGTGTTCATCAAGGACACTTCAGCAGACGTGAGGCTAGGTGAAATCAGGTTAAAAAGAGATTGTTGCTTTTTTTTTTAAAGTTTGGAAATCCCAGATTCTGTAATTCACCAGAAACTTGTGCATAGATAAGATTTTATTTATTTATTTGTTCACAGGCAGTGTTGTTGGGGTCCTGAACCTTTAAAGGCCATCCTGATGATGGTGAACTCAGGTTTGCTCTGAAACAGTCAGAGGTGTTTTCTCATGTAAGCCAAACTCATGAGCCACATTTGCGAAACCACACTGCAGAGGAAGCTGTCATCTCTGCACCTGCTCCTCCCCATTTTGTGCAAATCTAGATGCATGCACGGAAGTAAGTTTCTCGTGCAAAAGGGCACAGGTGGCTGGAAACCATGCCAGTTGATCTGCGAGTGTGTGGGGGTGTTTGCCGAGCTCTTGCTGTTTTTATCATGAAGCTGTAGCTGCGTGACAAGCTGGATGTATATAGACTGCTTTTTTAAGAAAAAATAAGACAACTGTGTTGGGCAGGTGAAAGCCAGAGATGGGGACAATCCCAGCTGACATCAGGAGGCTTTTGGATGGTAACATCTTTATTTATTTATGTATTTATTTTTGTTTATTTCTTAAATTTTATAATAACAAAACAGCACAACTGTGAAGCTACAAAGTTGCAGGGAAACACATTTATCTCAACAGATAGAAACTGAAATTACCTGCTTTAAAGTCTTGAGTCGATGTTTTGTGTAGAGTTTTAAAGTGACTTCTGAAAAAAACCTAAAAGTCACTGTGTGAAGATGTGTCAGTAAATGCCAGGCAGCATCAGAGCAGTTAGTGCATTTGCATGTACTGCCAGGCCAATGAACACTGGCTTTAAAAGAACATTTGCATATACCAGTTTATTAGTGTGCTGTAGTGGTGGGAACATAAAGAAAGTGAATCGGATAAGCGATCTGGACCAACCTGTTTCGTCTTCATTATCATAAAGGGAAGTTTCCTGGCTCTAGGTCTTCACATCAGGTCTGCAATTGATTTTAGCATAACAGTGAAAGGAAATATGGATCTTTGCTTTCTTTATCACAGTATATTTTGTTTTTCTATTAGAGCTCACACTATATCAACATTAGCTTTATAAATCAGTGTAGTGATAAGACAAGAAGCAAAGGCAGGATCATAACAAAAATATCTGTTGAAGACTTTAACTTCAAATGACTGAAGATAATTTCTAAATCATGTGTACTGTACACTAAAAGAGAAAATGGCATCTTTTCAAATGTGAAGCACCAAGCTTGAACCTTTGAAAAGTAAATCAGAATCGAATCATCAAATACTTGCTGTCGAAACAAGTTGGTAATGGTTTTTCTGTTCAACCTTATTGTATTGCATAGATATAGAGTCATGTGCTGAAGTCTTAAGCAGTCTTCGTCTTGTTTTTATCAAGATTTTAATGACATCTATCTTTATTTTCAAGTTTCTTTAAGATACAAACGGAAAACAGGAATCCTTCTCTCTTAAACATAAACAAAATAAAAGTTGTAATTAATATCAGTGCAAAGGTCTCGCCTTTTTCTCAGCATCATGTGGCTTTAGTTTGTGTACACATTGTCCTGAGGCTGACCGATCTAGGTTGTCTTTTTTGGCTGATTCAATTACTGAAACATTATTAGTTGTTGTACCTGTATAATCAGTGTATTTTTTATTTATTTTTTGGTTATATCTCAATAAAGTTACCAAATAATGATTATGGATCATCAATAAAACAACAAAACTAGGGATTTGTAAGACTTAAGCACAGACCTGGACATGTTTTGTGTCCATCTTATGAAAAAAAAAAAACATAATTTATGAAATTCAAAATAGAAGCACTTCACCGTTTTTCTCCTTGCTCGGTTATTTTGTGTCAGTTGGTTTATTTGTGTTCCTCCATTAGCACCACTCGGCGCTAGGCGTTGTTTCCAGTACCTGCAGGGTCTTGAATATCCTGTCCTCTCTGCTTTGGCACTCCTCAGATTGCGAGCTGTTTGTGTCTGATGTACTTCAAGATGAGAACCTGAGTGAGACTGCTGAAGAGACTCGGCAGGTCCTGCTGTATAACTTCCGAGTCTTCCATAACAGGTAGACCTTGACTTTTCCATGCATTGTCAGTCAGAGGCCCAGAAATGTTACTGCTGAGATGGCACTATAGCTATAGCTGTACGCTGAAGGTGTAATTGCTTTAGTAAACATGGTTTGCAAAATTATATTTGCATCAACATGTTTGGGCAAATATTGTCATCTTCAAGACTTCACTGTTTATCTTGTCTATCATTATTATATAAGTCCCTATTATATAAGTGTCATAGAATAATCTTTTCTCAGTTCAAAGAATTCAGTCTAAATGAGATTTAATTACTGAGCACAAGCAGCATTGGACAGACACAAGTGAAACTCTTGCAAGAAGTGGTAGTTGACACCGGAAACTACTGTTGCGTGCACTGCAAGCTTAAGAGCTTTACTGGGACAGAAAACTTGTGGCTTATGTGGTCTGAGCAAAATTTTAGCACTAAAATTAAGCTGTTTGAAAATTGAAGGGCCAGAAAATGTATTACTTCAGTTGAAAAGAGTTTGATTTATGCTTTTTTTCTTTTCCTTTTTGATCTTGCAGAATTCAGGAATTCCCCTCACGATGTACGTAAAGTGTCTTTTGATCCTCACTATTAAAGTATCATGTTGTATCAGTGCAGTATTGTTTCATGTGTGACAGCTTCATCATGTGCTACACAAAACCCTTCACGTATTCTCGTACTTGATCCAGTCACTGCCATTTGTTTGATCTCTTTATTTTCCATATATTCTCTCAGTGGATTTCAGGGAAGAAGATGGTTCTGACGACAACCACAGTTCCAGTCTGGGTCGATCTGCCCCTTCAGATGACGCTTCAGTAGCCTCCGACTACCAGGACGATGGAGTCCCTGAGTGTAAGTTAACAACAGTCCTGACCCACTCTGTGTAGTTATGTGTGGATCTGTCTTTTGGAGGGTATTTGCGTAGTGCAGAGCTCAGAAAGCCCAATTGCCTTTTCTTTAATACAGCTGTTAGAAATCTAAAGATCTGAGTACAAACATCAGTCTGGACGCTACAGTTTTCTGCAACACAAAGGGCATGTCTGTATTATCTTTATGAACATGTGTTCCTGCTAAAAACCGAAATTCTGCAACAACAAAGGAAAAGGATGGAGGAGGAGTCTCTGAGAAGATAATGCTGTAAAAAAAAAAAACAACTCATCTTTTTTTCACATCATTACTGGAAAAGCTCCACAGGAAGAGCAGGTGGACCATTTTGCCTTATATTGTTGAACGTACTCTTATTTTGAGTGGGTGCGGGGGTGGGCTGGGCAGACCCCAGCAGTGAAATTTCTTTCCCTACCAGCCTCCCACCTCTCTGCCTGGTGACATAAGTGGCTCCTCCCCTCCCTCCTCTGCCCCCTGGCCAGCTGCAGGTATCTTGATACTGGAGCGAGCTTAACGGTGATCTAGAGCTCCCTCCAGTGGCAGATCCTCAGCTCGGCTTCTGATCTGTCTCTTGGAGCTGCCTGATCGTGGATTGTGGGAGGTGAGGAGGCAGCCCACACAGAGAGGAGGCTTTGTAGCTGCAGGCTAATGCAGTGATTTATTGACCCCGAGCCCTTCTATTCTTTCACAATCGGGTTTGAAATACAACACTGTACCTGAGGGGCCATGTGTGCTCCATTCCTCTCTCCCTTTATCAATCTTTCTTTTTATCTTCTTTTCTCTGTATCGCCTCCCTCCCATTCAGACCTTTAGTATTTCCTGACTCTATGTGCCAACTAATAGCCCTTGACGTGACATGCTGCAGGTGGGCATTTACAGGCTCTCCTGCCTCAGGTGCCTCTCCACTGTTTTTTTTTTTTTTTTCAATTGTCTCTTGTTAGGGTAAAGCAGAGTGTCTGTGTTGAATTTACATCAAAGAAAAGGGAATACATTAGTCCTTTTTAAGACGGTGGCGGTTAATACCAGCCTAATAGAGTCGAACTTGAGCCTTCGTTTGGACATAGTTTAACATGCTGCCAAGAGGAGAAAAACTGCTGCTTTTCTCTGCACATCCTGAGAAATAGACACAACATGGCAGATGGTGTGAAGATGGGCCATGATAAGACATTACAGTAATTATTTTTTAAATTTCAGAGTAAATACGGAGAGCTTTTCTTTGTGAAACAAACAACCCCCCCTAAAAAAGGGAAAATGTTGAAGAATGTTCCTCCAGGCTGAATTGATCATACACCCAAGTACAGTTTTTGCCATCTGTTGTTGTGTTAAAATATATATATTTTTAAAGCTCCCACAGTGTCACGCTATGATCAATGTTAAATGTAAGAAATATCAAATTATGCACCATAATCTATTTTTTCTTCTGCTTGTATTTTCCTTTGAATATTTAAAACTGATGCCCTACAACACTAAATAACTACACTTAAAACAACTCCACTCTTTTTTTTTTTTTTAACTGTTGGATCAATAATCATGACATTTGACTTTGTAAGAAAAATGTATACCTCGCAGCGCTGTGTGTGTTATTGCTCAGGGACTGCAACCATGTTAGCATAGTGAATGGCTTGTGTCCTTACTCAAAGGGCACTCAGAGTTCATAGTTCATTCTCTGTTCACTGCCAGTTGAAAGAAATGGCTCACACTTTTCTGCTGGGCGGTCTGTTTCATAGGAAGAGGGGGTGTCGCTGGGAAATAATGGCATCCATGCTTAATGAAATCAGTGACATTTTTGGTGGAACAGTTATCCGTGATGGCAATTTTGGGGTTATTGAAATTTTTAAAGCTTCTTCTTTTTCTTCTTCTCCCCTGGCAACATTCAGCAGGATTTGTGATTTTGTGACTTGGCTATAAGAGGAGTGTTGAAAACAGAATCTTTGTGGAGTTGTGTTATTTTATCGGGTCCTACTGTACACAAAGGAGACTTTGTGACTTGGAGGATGTATGAGCCATGGTAATCGACTGCCTGGCTTCGCTGCTGTGTTCCCTAACCAGAGAGTGAGTGAGTGTGAAGTCGATGGCTGCTTTTACACGCAGGAGGAGCCTGTGCTGTTTGATTAGATGCGGAGGCCTGTTGTCTTCAGTGGACTGGGTGACACCAGATTTGTTTTGGCTGACAGGAACAGATGGAGCCTCCATTGTTAGCCTGGGTGTCTGCATGGTAATGTGAACTGAGTTTCACCCGTCGACCGCACCGGTGACCTGAGCGCGCCTGCAGCCTTACCCCAGCTCCGTCTACCCTCCACCTCTCCATGCTGTTTGGGGTTTGCACACATTTTTTTAAGGATTTTTTTTTTCCACTCCCACCATCACACAATCATGCCATTCCAGTACATTATGCATACATTAACATAGGCACAAATTTCTCCCTCTGGCGTACAAAATCTCTTGAACACACATACACATGCCCTCAACGCAGACACAAATAGACCCCAAGAGACAGCTGGAGATGTAGGGCTTTTAGCCCTGTCATACTGTTTGCAGGTCAAGTTTACTAAGTCGAAATGGCCCGTTTGTTTTTCTTTGATTGGGGAGCACTGCTGGGTGCTCGGGGATGTTTGCTGGGAAGCTGCAGTGATGACAGAGCACTGCAGGAAGAGCTTTGTTTCAGGAAGCATGCAGTCACGTTGGCGCTTTCCATACATCTCCCTCTTGCTCTTTGTGGTTGGATTGATTTCGGTATGATGTACGGTGTTGCTTATATTTACTCAGGTGTGGCTAAAGGCACCACTGAACCTACATAAAAAAAGATGCTTTTCTGATTCGTTCACTGATACAGTACTGGATGGTAAATATTTTTTCAACCATTTCTTTGGTACAGTCTGACATGTACTGTATGAAATTCACTCGCTCTATCTGATATATTAAATACACCTTTATGTTTGTCAAAAATCTGTTGTCAATCATTTAAGTAGATATGTATGCACATAGAGCTGCAGAATATTCTGTTATTTTATGTATTAAGTACATGGAAAACAGAAAAAATATTGTCAATTGCAATTTCCTAATGTTCAGATCTCCTGTTTTGTCCGACCAGGAGTCATATTTCTACAGACTTCCAAAAGAAGACAAAGAAAAGCAACAATAGGGAAAATAAAATAGAAGTGGTTTAAACGTTTGATGTAAACAAACTGGACAAAATATGTCTTTTTTTCTCTCATCTGACACACTGATTAATTAAAGGGAGCTTTGTTCTTATGTCTAGGCCTGAATGTGACTCCTGTCAGTGATCACTTTGCTGGCCCAATTTCCTAAAGCAATTACTGGCAGCAGTACACAGTGGGACAACCAATTTGAAGCTATGTCTCGCTATTGCCTATTTCTCATTTGAATATGAGGAGCCAATGTACAGTAACGACATTATTACATGGTGCTTGTAAATAGAATGTTAAATCTAAATTCTTTCATTGTGGCTGAAGCTTATAAAAGGCATTTAAAGCAAAGCATTTGTGGGTTCACGCCTGGGCCTTTTGGCTAGAGACTCAGAAAAAACCAGGACAGCTGACACACTGAAACACCATTCGAGGATTAATCAGCAATTTTTATTGTGCCAACTGTCCTTTGTCTGCATTTAAAATAATTCCGTAGAGAAAAAAAAACTGGAGCTTTGCTGAATAAAGCAGTTTGTGGGAATTCTTGTAGTTTTTCCTTTTTTAAGACGTTGGGCTGTATTTAGGCTCTCCATGGACCATTTTTCTGCAGTCTGCCCTGCAGTCTGAACTTTTGACCTCTGACCTCTGGCTTGGCCAACCTGTGACCTGTCTGCAGTGTGTCCAGAGATGTGTAGAAGATTGGCCTTGCTGTCACTGAAACCCATCGGTCAAGAGGTTTCTCTGAAATCTCTAATAGCCATCTACTGTATTGGTTCGACATAATATTGCCCAGAGATGCATTTTTCAGTGCGTTCATTGGTGTATGGATTTTGTGACATTTGCATTGCAGCTTCTCGTTTGCAAGCAAGCGAGGAATATGTTAATGATCTCCACTCTTCTGCCTTTCTCTTCACTCTCCTCTCCTTTCCTACTTGCTATCTGTGTGCTTTTTTAGAAAGACGTGCATTATTCGGTAGGAGCAGGATCTGTGGTTTGCTGTGACTGTTCGCCATTAGGGTTCAAAAGTTCACACTATTCCCTGAGGGCTACTGCGCTGCTGCAGATGCTGATAGTCTTTTCTTTCGTCTTCTCTCCTGGCTGCCTTTCTTTCCCTCTCTTCCTCGCTGTTTACACTATTAATCTTGTACACTCTCTCTCACACACTCACTCACACAGCCTGGCAAGAAGAGAGCGGCTTGAAGGGGGGATTTGGATGTATTTAACCGAAAGGCATCCATCACTCCCATCTCTGGCTTCACCCCCCACCAAAAGCCACACCGTGTAGTTTTGCGTCCTCTTGGCTTGGAAGCCCTCTGTTACAGCTCTCCCCTCATTTGCTTTGTTTTATTGTTGCACTGCATATAATTACATCCCTCCATCGCCGCTGGTGCAGAGCAGTGCTGAAACCCAGAGAAAACGGGCGAAGGTAAATGTGCAGCCGTCCATCTGTAAGGAGGCACATAGGCAGAATGCAAAGTGGGAAGCTGGGGCAGGGTGGCTCCTAATCTCCCTCAGAGCTGTCAATGTCACAGACAAATAGCAAAACTATCAGATGCTGCGGGTTCACCGAGAGGTTAGTGTTCCCAGGTACCTCCTGCATTCACTCCCTCTCTTTCTTCCCCTGCCTTGCAAATGAGAATTTGATTTTGCCCTCCACTGGAATCCATTTCTGGAGATGAATGAAGTTTCAATGCCAAGCCCAGGTGGCCCTGCTGATTTCTTAGGGAAATAAATGGAGATCAGAGAGATGTGCTGGCCTGTACACAGACAGTGACACGGCGGCATCCAATACCTCTGGGAGCCCTCTGTTTAATTGTTGCTGTAATGTAGCACTTTAAGGTCATTAACATACCCTTATGGAGTTATTCGAGGATGTTCAGGATGCTTCTCTCTTTACGCTGGGACATCCACACGGCTGGGGAAAATCACCAGTGTCCACGTATGCCAAGTGTGACAAGAGCGTTTCCTTATCTACAATACTTGTTTTTATCATTGATATATAGAGAAGTCTTTTACTGCAAGTTAGTTTATTTATTGTTAGAGATGAGAAGATGGTGGACTGGGAACTCATTTTATTGTAAAACAACTTTGTCCTGTCTGACAGAAATCTAATTCCATTAGAAAAAATGCATTTGGATAATTAATTTCAGAATACAAGTTCTCACAGCAGTAATCACAATTAAACTGACTCAGTTTTGTAAAATGTCAGACTTAAACAAACATAATTAAATATATGTTTTAAATATAATGTAGGGATGTGAATCTTGCTGTTTGTATTGATTTAATTTTGATTGCTTTGAGATAAAATAGTAAAGCAATATTAAAAATATGATTTTAAAAGCTTAGCTAATTTGAAGAAGGCTTTGATTAAATTATCATTATTAGTAGTATTATTAATAAAAACTACTCCTGTGACAGTTTCAGTCATAGAGAGGGATTTTCTACCTCTTTTAAATTGAAGATCTGTGAACCTGACATAGTTTTGTTATTAATGTGTTTAAATTAATACATAATGTGAGATAAAGAGAGTCTCAAAATGTTTGTGCATTCTAAAGTTAAATAAAAACAAAAACAAATGAGACACCAATTTTTACAGTGATTGTGTTTGATTTCTTTCTTCTTTTTTTTTTTTTAAATCGGTGTGGTTGAAAATACTTATATTGGAGCACCTAATTTTAATTAAGTCATTATCTAAAACAAAGTATTAAAGCAAATTAATAACATACTTTTAATTTATAAAATATTTATTAAATAATAATAAGTAGAATGGAAACAAAATAGAATTGGCTGAGGAAAAGGTAAATACTTGTGAAAAAATGCATCCTAGTATTTGTTGGTTTGTCAAACTTTCAGGGAAAATTTTATATCCACTTAAAACAGTTATGTGGTTTTAATTTGTAGAATCAAACATCAGCTTTTGATTATTAATTAATAGAAGCAATTGTTGTTATTTTTAGGAATCACATAAAAGATAAAACATAAACATTAAATTAAAAACTGATTGGAAAGAAAGCCCCGTTGTGATCTGACCTTTTTATTCTTGCTTTATGCTGTTTTTTAAATGTACTTTTTGGTAACACCTGTTGCCTAAATGGGCCTGCTGGTGATTTATGAAAGATAATGAGGGCATTTTATTATTTTTAACATAATGAATTTAACTATTAAAATAAAAGTAATATATAGAAAATGGTTACGGGTGTGAGGTATTGTTCACACAGCACACTGCAGTTGTACAGTCCCTGTTCAGCTTCTATTACAAATATTCTTTTTTTTTTTTTTTTTTTTTTTAGAATAATAATATTTTTTTAAAAAAGAGCTGCTGTAAAAAAATTAATGGTACTTTTTGTTTAGTTTTTTTCTTTTTTGTTAGGGTTTTTTCTTCCAGGCTCTGTGGCTGGCTGCATTACATCACATTTTTATCCCAGATACTCAGGCTCTTCTGTGGGCCCGAATGCTACTGTTGGGATTTATATTCTTACTACTGTGGTTTTTTTGTTTTGTTTTGCTTTTTTTTTTTTTTTTTTTCGTTTCTGTCAGTGAAGCAGCTGAAAACCATCCCCAGCGATTAGAGGATCATTGTATCTGCAGTTAAGCATTTGAATAGTGGTAGTAAATCTGGAAAAGGGAAATTCAGGGTCGCTGTAGATGCTGCTTATGGCTGCCCAGAGGGAAGCTGATGTCACATTGTAAATTTAGCCCCTTTGTGTCTTTACAGTGGCCAGCCGGAGACGTTTGAATATAGACAGAGCAAAGCCGACTTTACAGCCAGTTGAGAATGAGTTGGAAATGTCTTTTTTTTTTCTTTCTTCTAAAATGCATCAAGCGTAACACAAAATCGCTCCCTGAAAAAACAAAGCAAAAAAAGATACGAGATATTTCTTTGCAATCTAACAGATCCATCTTTAATAATAAAATACTACTTATTAAATGTGAAAGACTATTTAAAGGAATATTTCTGTTTTATTTAAAGTTCTATTGTTGTTGTGATAAGTACTTCACTTACTTGTATTTTCTTCTTCAGAAGTCTTATTTGACATTTAATCAAATTAAGATCCTTGATCTCAAAAGAAAAAAAAATCCACAATCACTTCTGCATAAAATCTTGGTCTCATTAAACATTGTTAGACAGTGACACAGTCATCATGCAGCCTGATATAATGCACTGCATGTTTTCTTTGGTTCAAACACGTGCATTAGGAGGTTCTAAACATGGTTTATGTATCGATGACTGAAGTCCTAATCAAATCAGGGGCAGTGAAGGAGGGCCAAGAAGACATTCTGCCCTTAACCTCAGTGCCTCTCAGTCTCTGCTCTCATTTCTGACGGCCGCCTCGCTATATGGACACGCAGCTAAGGCCTCCCACTGTAATGAGGAAAAATGCATCAATTTAGCTTGGCCTGTGCACAGATTGAGCGCCGGGTGGGTGAAGGTGCACTGAGTGAATCCTTTTTCCTAATCAAGGACAGTATCGAAGAGGATTGCGGTCTTGTCTGTAGAATCAGCAGCATTCCTCCCCGAAGCCCCCTCAGGGCTGGGGAGCCTCTCTCTGCCTTCTGTTTCACCTCATCAGCAGAGTTCAGGCGAGGGTCAGGTCCTGCCCCCCGATGCTGCATTCAGCGTAATACCTCTTGTATTGAGAGGCTCTGTGAAAGCTCCTGTACTCAAGGACTAAGCAAAGAGGAAAGAAAACATACGATAACTTTCTTTTAGCTTGCGCTTACGAGTCACCTCTGGGTACTGTTGTATTAACCCTCGTAATAGCTTTGACTGACACTTTACATCACTGTAACTATTACAGCTCTTATGTACTGGTGTTGTGTAGTTCATTTTTTCCCCTCTACTTTGACATTAAATACTTATTTATTCCTTAATTAATTTAGTTGTATTTAGTGTGGTAGAAACTATTCATTAAATAGCGTCACCATAATGTCAACTTTCCAGTTTCAATTTAGTTTGTTGGCATTTTGATGTTAAGAATGAAAAGAAGCAGATAAACAAGCAAGATAACAAGCAGACATCCATTTATTGATTTTTCATTTTTAATGTGGAAATGCCAGCTGCTTTTCCAGGTCATTTATAAAAGCAATATTGAATATCTTTGATGTCTCACAGGAACAAAATGAGCACTCTGAATCTGCTGCTTTCGGAATTATGATGTTCATGATTTACACTCGAGAAATAATTAAAACTTTAATCACTAACAGAAATTATGATATTAAAGCTATTTCAGAGTTTGTACTTCAACTTAAAAATTACAGAAACCAGATGAAAAAAGTGCAAAAATGCAGTTTAATGGTACAAAGACAAAACAAAGACAGTTTCCTACAAGCCATAGGCTTTGTTGGTATGTGTCTCCCTTGCTTTTCATTTCTTTCATTATCTTTGTTTCTTTTAAGATGGAGAACAGGAGCATAAAGCAGCCAATGACTGACAAGGCAAATTACCATTATTATTATTTGATTTTTTTTTTTTTTTTAAGCTCCAAACCCCACCTCTCTACCAGAGAATACTCCCATGTGAATTTGTGAAAGGGGTGCTGTGACCGATCTTGGGAATTTCAGGTCACATGTGTTTGTGTTTGAAATTTTAAAACACAGAAAGTTCAGTGTTTTATCTGTTGATGCCTCTGACAGCACATTTGTCCGCTGCCCGTGCCTTCACGCCTCTCTGCCATCCTACTGTCTCAGAAACGAGATGGTAACGGGAGCTGCTCATTTCTATAGGACCATCAATATCTGCAGCAAATTTTTGTGTTTTCATACCATCTTTGTTGCGTTATGACCACCGTTAGATCTAATATAACATTTCAGTCCTCCCACCAGACCATTTCCCTTCACTTTGATTCACTCTCTATCTAGCATTTGATTGACTTTCAGCCTAACTAAAGTGGATTTTAATGAGAGAATACATTAACTCCCTCTGGTCATGCTAACATAAATCAGCCTTTTCTTGCGGGATCAACTGCTGAGCTCATAACACCATGCTGAGGGAGTGTGAATAACCAAATGAGAGACTGCGGCTGTGGCAAACCGCTGGCAGCTCTGAAGCATTGTTGTGCATTGCCTCCGAGTTTAACAGAAGTTCAGGACGGCACCCGAACCGAGCGCTTGTCATCACACTGGTCAGCTTGCTTATGGAGATGTTCCTTTGTCAAAATCAATTAAACACATGGTTGTGGCCAATTCCTATTGATTATTTCCTTCCATTAGGAAGTGGTGTGACTCAAATCTTTTCTTGCTGATGACCACTGAGAGCCGTTAGATTCAGTTAGCTGGGCCTATAGCAAGTCCTCACCTTGATTTACGAAACATAGAACGCGGCTCCAACATCGCATCTATCTGCTTCCCTTTGTTGGTAATTGCACTCAGCTAAATAGGTTACGCTGGAATATAATAAATTGCCATCAAATTAATGTCAATACCAAAGCTGTGGATGGTGCTAATTAAAAAGCAAAAGGGATGAAAATGAAGTCATGGCATTGCCCTGAATAATTGATAATGCAATTTATGATTTTTATGAAAGAGTGCCGTCTGTCTGCGATTTTGATGAGGCCTTAATTAGATGCATTAATGTGTCTCTCTGTGCCTGTTCTCAAACTCAAAACTCAAGCACCATGATGGTTTTGGGGTTTTTTTATGTGCTAAATTACACATTTCCAAATAAGATTGCATCTAAATTTCCATTTAACATAACAGTGGTCCCAAAGAGGTGTTAATGTGTGATTTTCATCGGAGGAGGCATTGTTAACCCAGGACCAATCAGGTTCTGCATTTCTTTAGGGTGGGATCAAGCCCTTGTGAAAGCAGGATGCTTTCAGGCTGCGCTGCTACTGTGTGGAAGAGTCTGAAACGATTGTGTACATGTTTGTGACATTTGCGCCCACTCTGTTTAAGACTCATGCAAAGGACAGTCAAGTGAGGTCAGGTCAGCATGCGATAAAGCATTTAACACGCATGAATGTCTAATCTTTATTGATTGGAGCAGATCAGAGGGATCTTGTGTTGATTTTTGTACCTCCTCATCTATTAGTCAAGCTCGACCTTTGAGATAAATGAAGAGCGAGGCAAGCAGACAGATGAGGGGATTAGATGTGAGCCGCAACAGGGAAGCAGACCCCGGGAAAAAAACAAACCAAAAAAAAAATGGACGTGGTGGCGGATAAATGAGGTGGAGGAGCATAATGACCGCTGTTTGTTATGATGTACTGGATTGGGCTCTCTTTGACAAAACAGTCCTTAGCACCTCTGTATTTATAGTGTCACCCGTCAGTCCAGCCACAAAGGCAGGCTGATGATATGTGAGCATGTTAGTGTTGTGAGGTGTCTGAGGCTCTCCTCTGGCATGACCCACTCATCTGTCAGGCCCGCTAACTGAAGCAGCACCGGGTTATCGGATCATACCCTGGCTGTTTGTGAACTTAAATGTCAGGAATGTCATCTGAGCAGAAATGCTGATGTGAGCTGTATTTTGTTTTCTTGATCAAAGGTGAACAGACAGACCTCACTGAGAGAGACAAACTCCAAGAGAGCGCTGCACAGCTCCCTCCTGTATTTTCTTCTCCTTTTTTTTTCTTCAGTCAGTCTTGGGGCTGTTATTTGTTTAAGCTTGATGAGCTAATTTGGAAATGACATGTCTGGCTTTTCCCAGTGATTAAACAGGTCCTTTCTGAGGGGAATGCACTTCAGACACTCCCGTTGTCATCCGTGGTCTGAAAGAAACGCTGCTCTTGCTGCTCCTACACACTTCCCTTGCTGCCACATCAATGCCTGTTAACTAATTAATTCAGAAGAAGTTAGAAACTCCAACTAAAATGCATGACAGAAGATGGCCTTTGAGGTTGACAAGTTCCCCCCTCATGTCAAAAAAGAGCAAAAAAATGAGGTAAAAAATGAGATATTTTGACAGAACTTCAACATGGAACATCTGGTTAAAAGTGCATGTCTTGAGGCGGTTGACACGAAGATTAATCACATATGACTGCACCTTCTCACATAAAGTGAGTATGAAACAACTTCTTAAAGAGCGTTACCTAACTCCTGCTTTGATTAACTTAAGGCTTTCAAGTTGTGCTGTTGTCCTCTCGTGTTTGAAATTTGCCTTTGCAGAAATGAAGAGCCGTTGGATTCCCTCAGGAAGTCTGCTGTCTTTAAATTGTTATGTGAGCAGATAAATGAACTGCAGAGCTCAGCAGCACTGTACATGTATTGATCCGAGTTGGGGTTTAGAGAATTTATATTCTCATGTCTGTCTGTCTGTCTGTCTGTGTGTACATACGTTGGCCTGGGAATGATGAAGGTTAAGTGCAGCTAATTAGACATAAGTGCTGAAACAAATTATTGATGAAAGAATTAGCTGACCCACAAAACTGTTTTGCTAACCAAATAATAATTTAAAGGCGATTTTTGATCTGAGCTTCCTCGACGTGAGGATTTGCTGCTTTTCTCACTGTCCTCTAATTTTAAAAAATAATGATTCATTTGCTTGCGCTCACAGACTTTGGTGACATCACCCCAGTGGCAGCTCAGGACCTCAGCAACATCCTCAAGCAAGGCTACCTTGAAAAGAAACGAAAAGGTATCACAGCTTATTTAGTTATTTATTTGAGTGCAAATGTTGTGTCTAAATACCCAGCTGTGTAATAGTAATTTTTCATGCGTTTTTTTTCTCTTCAGACCACAGCTTCTTTGGCCCAGAGTGGCAAAAGAGATGGTGTGTCCTGAATAACTCAATATTCTACTATTTTGGAAGTGAAAAAGGTTTGTTAGTAAAACCAGGATGAAAAAACATTACAGGTATGGTAAACCAAATCAGATAACATCCTTCTGTCTGTCTTCTCCCCACACAGATAAACAGCAGAAGGGTTCATTTTTTATCAGCGATTACAGCGTTCAGCTGGTGACCAACCTGAGAAAAGACTCCAAAAAAAATGCCTGTTTTGAGCTCACTGCTCCTGGGCGACGAGCTTTCCAGGTCTGTGTCGAATGTTTAAAGCAATACACTGCAGTTTCACAAATGCTATTAAGAGTGTGTTGGTTGTAGCTTATCAGAAGTATGTTGACATCAGTTTTTTTGTCCAAAAAAAAAAAAAAAACCTAAGAGGAAATGTTACAAAATCCTGTAAGTTCATTTGAAAAGCATGCTATCAACGGTAGTCTGCTTTCGTAGGTCTGTTTCAGTTAATAATCTGGTAAGCACAGTTATTTAAAATAGTTGTAATTGTGTCAGGATAATGGTCATCTGAAAACAGCAGACTAAAGTCAGAAATGTGAGGATAGTTGTATTTAATTATTTTCCAGCATCTGTAAGAATTAATGACCTAACTCACTGAGTTTAAGCCTTTTTAATAATATCATCACCGAGCACCTGTTTCCATGGTGACATGGCACATCTGCCATGTGTAACATTATTCAGAAAGCCTAAAAGGCAAACAGACATATTTGAATGAATGAAAGCTTTATTTTGAAGAAACGATAATAATACCAATAGCAATGACAAACTGTTTAAAAAAGAGTAAAGAGAAGCAAAGCTTATTTAACCCTTCTCCATTAATTAATAAGCAATGTTCCATTCCCTTGAAACATAGTTTCTATAATAACAATATTTACATTACATACACAGATACAAATTTATAAATACAGATACACATGGAGATTTAGATACACATATATTGACCGTTATCCATGAATATTTACTTCTATATAAAATGAATGGCTTTCTTTTTTCTTGTATCCAGTGAAAATCCTACTTTTGTCCCACTCCATAAATAATTTAATATTAATGTACAAAAGACGAGCTGTACATGTTGTTTTCATATTTGTATTTGTTGTGGTAATCATTTTTAAGTAGGTAGTAATTTTTAGGTAGTGAATTATTAGAAGGTGCACAAAAGTGTTCTGATATAGATATTTAAATAAGTAAAAACAAAAATGCATATTTTTTACTCATTATTAATTGATCTTGCAAGTATATACACTCTTGTATCAGTGTTATTTAATGTATATGTAAAAAAAAACAAAAAAAACAACAACATTAAATCGCATTATTCAATTGACCCACTGGCAAGCATCAGCTTCACATGCACTACATTTCAGTAGACCCTGATTAAAAGCACACACACACACACACACACACACACACACACAGCTGATCAAACTACCCTCCGACGCTGACGTGGGACACAAACCC
>JAOWBL010000011.1:11016029-11027553 GCA_028564865.1 Zenarchopterus dispar | reverse complement strand
TGTGTGTGTGTGTGTGTGTGTGTGTGTGTGTGTGTGTGTGTGTGTGTGTGTGTGTGTGTGTATATATATATGTGTGTATATGAGAAATTATTCTAGCTATTTAGAAAAGGAAAGGTTCATATTTTTTCTTTCTTCTTACTTGAATATTTAAAGCTTTGATCAATGTCTGGATGTATAAATGTAATGCTTAATAATGACAACATTATTGCTTCTCTCCCTCCAGTTTACTGCTAGCAGCCCTCAAGAGGCCAGAGAATGGGTGGACCAGATCAATTTTGTTCTCAGAGGCAAGCTGCTGTCCTTTTTTGCACTTTTTGATTGCATCTTTTTCAGGTGATGTCTTTTGGAAAGACATTTCCTGCTCTGTTTTTTCTTACTTAGCTCTAAACTTTTTTTTTTTTTTTTTTTAAGTTTTCACACCGTGACATTTTCAGATTGTAAAACACAGAGACATAAAAGCACAATAACTGCAGTTTATGAATTCAATTGGCTTGAGGTGACGTTTTAAAAGTCAGGTAGGTTATTGGGAAAAAGATTTAGAAAAATAAAAAACAACTTACACAAAACTTCAGTGGAAATTTTTTTATTATTCGTGGTGTAGAAAGGTCAGAAGTGCGTGGGAGCTCTTTATCATCCTGACTCATATGAAAACCACCCAATCCATCATAAACTGCACAGTCGAGCACAAGAGCTCTGAATCTCCTCATTCAACATATCACCCACCAAGTCATGTGCACCATCATGTAGACTTAGTTTTCCTTCACCCCTTCCAACTACTCCTCCCATAACTCTCCTACCGAATTCCAGCTTACAGGAAATTGATTGGTAGATGTTCTGGTTATCCTCCAGTGACATTGATTTCTGCTTGGCTGCTGTTGTACGGCGGCGGACCTGATACCCCGTGTTGCAGCAGGCCGTCGTTTGCAATGAGACAGCTCCTCCATCTGAGCGAGCACTCGTGCCTCGTCTTCTCTAAAATGGACTCGGGTCAGGCAACCATTTGCGGGAAGTAACAGACACTCTGTAGTTTATCTTACATTGTTCAAGCACAATTTTACTCCAAAATTTAGTCAGCATTTATGTGATAATTTGTCCTCTTACCCTTGACTTTACATGTGAACAAGACTGACTTTTCTTGTCAAAAAGCACCTTGATTTTTCTGTGTTTTCGTGCTTTTAAGAGATTTTGACCTGCATAAGAGCTGAAATGCAGTGAGGGGTGCAGTTAAAGGGCATATAACTTAAACATTAGGTCAATGTACAACCCAAAATATTTGTGTAAAAAGAAGATGTGTAGGACGCATGACAGTTACTAACATTTGATGTGATTGAACCACATGATGGAGGTAAAAGTTCTATAGTTTATTATTAATTTACAGGTTAATTATAAAAAAATATGTCAGAGATGATCTTACTTTTAGATGCATGGATTTGAAACTTCCCTGTTATTTCATTTTTAAATAATCCTCAGTTCTAGTTTTATCTGGACAAAATTGTTTCCACCATATGTTGCAAGAGATCAAAATGATAAAACATAAGAGTATGGAGTTTGGCACTGCCGGTATTCTGCTTGTGTGGCCTGACTATCCAAACATCCATCTTACTTTACTCTGTAATGTTTTTTTCTTTATTTGGTGCCACCCTTTGCTCCATCTTGACTCTAACAGTTTCATTCACGTTGTCTCTCCTTCCCGCCTAGATCTCAGCTCCAATATCATCCCTGTGGACGAGGAGGAAGATGAGGATGATGAAGAGGAAAAGACCTATGATGACATAGGTGAGGGGGGAGGCAGCTGTCCCCCACTGCAGCCGGTCCGGGCCTCTCAGGGCAGCAAGCTGGGAGGAGGGCAGGAAGCAAGGGAGGGCGAGGAAGAGGATGAGGATGATATCTACGAAATGCTGCCAGGTATGAGGACGTGGTCGCCTCACATGCACCAGCATCCACCCACCCATCAACACAAATGACGAGACAGGAGGGTGCTGCTGCACCCATAAACTCTCATAGTACTCAGTCAGACGAATACACACACTCTGAGTCACGCACACACACACCCCGATGTTATTTAGCAACAAGATATATTTGTGATCTCTGCCGGCTGTGACATTTGTGTCGCCTCCTGCCTCCTCATCACCACAACACCTAGACTGATCCCTCATTTTAAATTAAACCACACTAATGAGCGCTGGTTTTGCTGCAGCAGAGTTCAGCTCGGGACAAGAAGGGGACTCAAAATCTGCTTCCTCTGGTCTCCCCCCTTATCTCTATCTCTAAGAGCACCGATGTTGTTGAAATCAGAGAGAGCTGGCCAGTTTGGAAATGCTCCATCATAGAATGTCCAATTAGCTAATGTTGCTTAGCAACAAATAGCCTACAATTCAATCCACTAAGCAGAGTTTTGGCCAAAATTGCCTAGCAACAGCAATTTAGTTGAAAGGAAGTAAAAACTGCATCTCTCAGGCCTTAAAATAGCACTGGAGCTCTTAATGTCACATCTTTAATAGAAATTAAAGTTTGACTGAAGAGACACAGACCAGCGTGTGTGAGTTCCTTCTGAAGGAAAGACAGTCCCATGTGTCAGGCTGGCTGTGAGATCCCAAGAAGGACAAAAGTGGTGATCTGATCTTCTCAGAGCCATCGTCCATCACTGTTTCTATTAAATAAGATACATCAAGATTCTGTTTCACCCAGCGAGTACATTACCTTTGCCAAAATCACTGGTGAAAGGGAAATCAGTCTTCAGACTGTCACGCCACTGTTCAAAGCCATCTGGGAAGAGGTACAGACCCTGACCACAGATGGCATATCAAATGACGGGCTCTTTCGTTCACTTTCTCACCCCTTCTCTTATCAATCATTGTGGACCTCTTTGCTCATTAACCGCTTTTATGCAGTGATTATACACTGTTAAATTATTAAATTTTCCTGGTAATTTTCACTGAGTGGGATTGCAAAAAAAAAGGGAAAGAAAAGCTGTCATTATTTCAATGCCTCTGTTTGTAATAGCGCTCAAAAAATATAAATAATCATCTTTAAAGAAGTACATTTCCTTTTTGAAAAAAATTCCAATACTTGCGCTTTTAAAACTGTTAACCCCAAACGCCTAGTAACATTAGGAGTTTGGAAAATAGCATCCTCAACTGCAGCATCAGTTTTTGGATGAGGAGAGCCCAGCAACACAAATCAGAATGGCCCGTCAGTACTATGACAGTTGTGTCAGAGCAGCGTGGCTCAGTTGCAGGCAGATTGTGGAGTAACGGCAGTATTGGCTCTAGAGCTGATGACTGATTTTATTGACTGGAAAATTAAATCACTTTGATATAGAAACCATCGGCCCATAGCACTGGCCCTTCAATGGAATGATGCTCCTCTCTACGGCAGCTGAAGAGTACTCAACAAATGTTTGGATCCACTGCAAACAAAATTAAGTTCTCCTTTTTTCTTCTTTTGGTGCTGTATTGAGATAAAGCAGCTACAAATTCCTTTAATGACAGTTTTAAATATCTGTTTGTGTTTGAAGAAGAAGAAGGCAGCAGACACCCAAATATGAATATGGACATACAGTATGTGTGTATTCTTGTGTGTGTGTGTGTGTGTGTGTGTGTGTGTCATCTTTCCTGCTCTTCCTGGAAAGAGAGGTGCAGGTTGTGCTGGAAAGTGGATAGTGTTGCCGGGTTGTGGCATTGCTGTCAGCCTGCTTCTGTTCAGGATGGATGTGCAAGACAGAGGCAGGCGTATCACTGTGTCACCTTACAGACCACCGGGTGCCACGCCCAGCAGTCAATGACCTGTCCGCCTCTTTAACTTTTCCTGCCCAGATCTCTGATATATGTGAATAAATTGATTTTGTTCACCCTGGTTAAAGAACAATAAGCATCTTATGTCATGTGGCGATTAGTCAATGATTTGCTGAAGATGCACAAAACTATTTTTTTTCTGTGTTGATTATTATTAATTTCACTCCTCACCTGTTATTGACCCTTTCATGCATTAGTTACTAAAAAAAAACCCCAAAAAAACTCTGCATTACTTTTTTCAAATGCTATGATTTACTTCCAAAGACATGCAACGTTGTGTTCATTTGTCAGTTCTTCATATTCATATTTTTAATGATTTACCAATGTGTCTCCTCTTCTGGACAGCATGCAAAACTTTCACTAATCAATAATGATAAACTTGGAACTGTATTTTTTTAAGAAGAAGAATCAAAAATAACGAAAAATGTATTAACAAATGTTGAATGTGTTCATCATGGATTCAAGTTTCAACTGCAAAAAGTCTTTTAAATTGCAGTTTTGTTTAATACAGTGCAGTGAATGGATCTTAATTTTTATAACCCTCAGAAGAAAATAATGTTTTATATTATTTTACTTGTATTATTTTATTTTTCTAACTTTATTTAATCTCTTTAGATGAGGATTTTTCAGAACCAGTTGATGAAAATGCTGAGAGCAAATCAGGTGAGAACTTCAGTCCACTTATGTGAAGATTTACATTTTAATTACAGAGATGAACCTACATCTACGATGTGAAAAGCCTACTTTCTTCTCCTTGAATTGAAATTTGTGCTGTGTATTTCCTTTCAGATTCCTCATCAGATTTTGCCAACTACTACCAGGGTTTATGGGACTGCCAGGCTGATGAGGCAGACGAGCTGGACTTTCAGAGAGGAGATCTCATTTACATCATCAGTAAGGTCAGCAAAAATAATCCCAGAGATTATTTAAAATTCTCTTCAAAGTTAGTCAAGCAGCTTATACCAGTTAGCTGAGTAGAAATTACCTTCCCCTTTCAATGGAAACCCATTCCTTTGACTCTTAGATATAATTAAAAGAGCAGTTACAATCATTTCAAATGAGTAAAATGAGATGCAAACCTGTAACACCTGCATTTATTTCGGGGCTTAAACAACATCAACTGCAGTAATCACCTCATCCTCATTTACTTTCTGAACATGCTGATATCCCCAACATCTAAATTCTCCAGTTATTGAGCTCTTGCATCTCGCTGCAGCAGAGAAGTACCAATGGCGGCGGCGTGTATTCCCAGGCCACCAGGGCGCAGGGCCATTTGGGTGCTGCGTAATGGTGCTGTTGTTCATTATGGAGTGTCTATCACAAGGGTTAATTGAGTAGGCAGCCATGCCAAGCTCTTTGTTTCTGTTTGATGCAAACTGCAAGTGAAGCCATCCTGCACCTCAGCTCTTTACTCTCAGTTTATTTCCTCATGCTATATGGCCATCGTGTAGTTACATGCAGAGAATCTTCCAGGGAAAGGACTCCCTACTGGAAATCAATGGCTTGTAATTTGGGCACTTCTACTCTCCTGCACAGAGGGACTTGTTACCAGACTGTTGCCATTCGTCGATATCAAATTAAATCATCATGCCCGGTGTTTAGCTCAAATTATCTGAACAGGAGAGGGGGGAACAGGGAGTCTTATTTGTTAGTAATTATGTATTAGAGATTAGGAAATTATCGATTGACTCTCAAAATTTCCTGCAGTCTTTATCTACAGCCAAAGCCACAGAAATGTAATTATTTGCACTACTGTTTCTGGGAGTCGTGTCATTAGACAAGCAACATGGTGAATTAAAAGAAGGCAAGGTTTTATGTTTATATAGATTAACAGTTTCAGTTTGTGTTAAAGCAGCACAATCGTGTTATTTCTAATGGCAGATAAAACACAGGTGAAATATGCCCTTAATGGAAGATGGACTTTTAATTGAGCTTCTCTTGCCAGATGAATGAGGAGCCAGCCTGCCCCGTCTGTGCGTACTGGTTGATAGGGTAAAATGTTAAAACAGACACCTTCATTTGTCACATAATGGTGACAGAAGCTGCGTACTTTGGGGGGAAACAAAGGGTTCTTGACTCGGAGCCCTGCGTAGCCTCAGAACTTCAGGGCAGATGAGTTTACACTGTATAGATCAGATAACTGCTTCACTGAGGACTGAGAAAACAAGGACCTGTTAGAAAGCAAGAGCTGGCTGTTGCTGCTTTGACTCTTGACACAGATTACTCCTGTTTTGCTGAGTAGTAAAATGAGTCATATCACAGTGACAGACTGCAAGAGCAGTCAAAACTATCTTTCAGTGACTCACGGCGTAGATCGGGTTGTAAATTATTGAAAGATGTCGTCCTGACAGGCTTGGAACGTTTCTCTATGCGTCTTCTTTTGCGTTTTAACGGCGTCACATTTCCCTCATGAATGGCGTTATTTGGATTGTAGCTTGTAATAGGGCTATTTATTTTAATGAGCCCTTTGGGAAGGTTTCCCCGTGTCTTCTGTACGTAAAAACGCAGGCCCCACTGCTGTTCAGTTTTACGGGGGGATTCCTGAGCACCCTGACCTCGATGAGTGAAATACAGGCCCTTGGCTAGAGCTCAAGTCTGTCGCTTAACTGGGGACCCAGACAGATGAAATGGCCGTAATAAAACCAGGCCCCATAAATTCTCTTAGAGGGTGGGAGGCCTAGTTGTCTGTGCTGTTATGTCAACACTGACCATAATTACAAGGTAATAAGGACACGCTCTAAGTGCTAAATCAATGGTGCTAACAAACTGTTATTTTTAAAGCTGGGTTGTGATTGACTGCTGAAGTGCAGAATGGGATAGCCACAGGCGTGGTGTCATATGGCTGTGAACTGAGGAGAACCTGCCGATTGTATAAAAGGCCCTCATCTGTCTTTATTGATCTCTCACTTACTGTAAAGTGGAGGCATTTTTACTGTATTTGTTTTTTTCTCCCTTGTGTGTTACTGTGTGTGCACGTTTATCTGAGCATCGCCGACAAAGTCAATAAATTAGGAATATCACAAATCATATGAATCCCATTAGTTGGAGAGAATTAATCCCGCCGCGTGGCTCCACCACCGTTTCCAGCCCAACTCATCTTCTGCAGAGTTCAATGGCATTTCTCCAACTTGCTGATCCACGAGGTTCAAACACGCCAAGAATCCATCTTGCGTGTTTTATTGTATTTTTTTTTATTTTGGGGTATTTCAGATTTTGCTATGTCACTTCCTCTGTGTTTCCATTTTTTCTAATCCGCTGACCTTTTGCCGGAGAGGTCACTCTGATTTCTGTGAACTTAATTTAAAACTGTTGACGGTTTTCATGCACGTTTCCAGTGCATGAACAGTTTAACTGCATAACAGCCTGTGCATGCAGATGGGAAGTTTGTAAAAGGATTTACAATGTGTATCAGATTCATTTATCGCCGAGGCTGCAAGCCATTGTTGCACTTCTCCTTGACATGTGTAAAGCCCGTGTGCTCCGTCAGTCCAGCCCAGCATTAAACCATAAGGTTGTCTTGCATTCTTGCCCTCTAATTTATGTATCCACAATCAAAAGGCACAGGCTCTACAGGTCAGCTGTCACATTCCTGTATTCCCACAGGCACTCATGGAGAACGGCAGGATGGAGTGGGAAGAGATTTATGACACAAACCCATCCAGGGTCCTTAAAACTCTGGCAGGCGCTGCTGCCACCTCTCCCTCTGTCTCTCCACCACCCTACTTACTTCCTCACCTCCATACACGACCAACCAGAGCCCAGAGAGAGGGAATCGGGCCAGCCAATCCAGAGAGGCTCCCACCACAGAGCATCACCTCATATTTGATCAAACTTGCTACTTGAGGGACAGAAGGAGAACGTTGGACACCACTGACACCTTGTGGTCGTTTTTGGCAGAGTCTTTTTATGTCTGAAAGCTGATTTAGAGCCTTTAAAAGATTTCCTCTCTGTGATTTATTGTTCTTCCCAAAAAATGAAAAGTTTTAATATCTGAAGATAAAACAAGAAATGGAAATGAGTCAGATTATATTTTTGCTGCAGGGGTGACTCTGTGGAGGATCATAAGGAGATTCTTTTCTGTATTACAAGTTAGTTTGGCTCACAGACCCAGAGGTCACACCAACTGAAAGCAGCAGAAAAAAAAGGAAAAGTGAGCAAACAATCAGAAGGGAAAAGTCAAGCAAGAGAGACAAAGAGGAAGGGGGATCTCTTTATTCTTTTGTGTTAACCTTTTCCCCTTCTCTTCTCCTTTTCTCTGTCACACACCAATTTATAGACCCCTGGCTGCTATTGTGTCCATAGACACTATAGACAGGCAAGACATCCTACTTACCACCCAAAGTAGCAGGGGGTGAGTCTGCGGTTTGGGGTCATGCAGGAGGCAGCGGTCATCCCCCGGTCAACTACAGTAGGTCATTATTCAGCCCAAGCCAATCGCCCAGAACCACGTCCAAGCAAACCCACCCCCAATCCATTCTGCTTAATTATTATAAATGAGGGGTGGCATAAACAGCCATCATTACAGACACTCAGTGGCATACGCAAATCCACTTTAAATTGCTATTAAGTTAAGGAGCTATCTGTAATCCCAGGCGTGCATTAGAAAGAAGCAAGTAGGTTTTCTTTTTATTAAATCTCATTGTCCCTGAGATATTTTCAAACATTCTCATGCTCTGTCATGTTTCCAATTTGAAGCCAATTCAGTGATTTAATTAAAAGCCCACTTGGAAAAAGTGGACACTAAGTAGCCATTCCAATTTCTGGAAATGCAGCGTGATATTCCATATTTTTAGATGGATTTCAGCTAGATTATTTTGGCACAGAACCTATATGAACTGAACTCCCCAAAGTCTTAGTATTATCCTGGCAGTTTCAGGTCCTACCAGTTGTGAAGTGAATTTGTGTGAGCGATAAGGAGGGCTCGCTAACGTGATCGCGGGTTACAGATCATGGGCTTGTTCCAGCTGGAGGTGTCCATGTTTCTTTATTAGACTGACCAGTGAAGAACTGCAGAGAGCTGCAGTGCATCAGAGGAGTCCATGTGGAGGGAAAAAGAGAGAGAAAACGCCGGCGCAAACACAGAGAAGCAGAAATGCTGCTATGGGGGAGATGGGAAGAGAGGAATGGGAGGAAAAGATAGAGGGGGTTGGAAATGTGGAAGGAGGGAGGGAAGGAGGGAGAAATTGTAACAACCAAGCAGCGGGTTCAGCGGCAGGGCAATGAGAGACTTCCTGCGCTCCATCACGCCCAAGGCCTGCCTCAGTCAGCTGGTGGCCGAGGAGAGATGCCTCATGTGTCAGGCTTATTAGCACTCCCCCTAGTTTGTATGCATTTGGGATTGTGTGTATTTGGGTTTCATCTCGCAGCGTGTGTGTATGTGTGTGGGTCGGAAGGAGAGAAGGAGGAGGACATGTGCTCCGGACCTTTTGCGGAGGAGGACCTCTAAAAAGGTGCATTTTAAGAGGGAAAGATGGATATTAAAGATGTGCTTTTGTTTAGTTCTTCGTAATGGTGGCATGACATGAAAGTTGCTCACTCATCTTCTTTTGCCGCACCCAGCCAACCTCGACTCACCTTCTCCCCGCTTCAGGCTCGGGTAGCTGTCAATCCGTCCTCCGGTCGGCGACATGAGCGATGGGCCTATCAGAATGCCACCATTAGCCAGCCCCCTGAGTGGTAAATAAACGATCGCGCCGGTACACTGCAGGTGTTGTCATAGCAACCTACTCCTGGTGCCAGCCCCGCCCACGCTCATTCCAAGCTCGCTCAGCGGAGGAGTCACCGGGAGGTCAACGAGTCAACGCGCCGCAACCACCAAGACATGGCGCTGTTGCCCCCCCCCGCCCCGCCACATCCTTCCTCTGCTCCCACCTAACGCTGATTTGATCTGCAGCCAGGTTGTTGCAGCAAATGCAGCCCTGATGTGTGTCAGATCCAACTTAGATGATCCTGCTGCATCCTGTTAATGTGAGACATTCCCCAGAAGACTGATGCGCAAAGACGGTTGACTGTTTTTCTTTTCTCACCCTAAAGCATTTAAATGAATCCTTAAAATCTCGTAACAATGCTTCAGTGAGCCCAAATATGCCTTTTTCTTGAACCCAACGTCTGCCGGGTCAGAACTTCAAACACAAGAAAACACAAAAATCATATGTGCAGATGGAAGAGGACGTAGACAAACTGCCGTAGTTTTCGTCATTTGGATAATTTACTCCCCACGCCTTTTGGAATGTCCCTATTACAGCAGGTGTACTCTGGATGAACCCATTTCAAGTATGAGGAAGATGGACTCTGCACGCCTGACAGACTTCCACTGCCATTGGCACCCACTCTGCAATGTAGCAGTTGTATTAAAATGGCGGCGCTGATAATCCAAAAGACCTTTCTCAGGGAGAATTTGAGACCGACTGCACAGATGGGCGGCAGAGATAAATAAAACTCTCTGTCAGTACGGTTGGTGGAAGAGTGCTGCGACGCCCCCAAGGGAGACCAAAACTGTTTCGCTCCCTCTCTCCAGTGCCTCCCCCCGTCCGTCTGTCTCCCCTCGCCCTGCTCCTCCGTTCACCTTCTCCCGAATGCCAGCTTTCCACAGCCGGGCTTTTCCCTCTCCGGTCTTATGGGGGGCATAAAAAGACCATTTTGGACGTAACTTCCCCCTGAATTGTCAGTTTGTCAGAGAGCCAAGCATACTGGAACATGGCAGTCAGAGCTGTCAGAGATGTTGGAAGAGGAAAACGATGAGGCCTGGGTGGACAATCTGCTTATATCTGTTTGTGCTGTAAGGACTCTTGAGTTTTAGTGCTTTATCATTCATCCTCGCTGTCCAAAAATAGCTCATTAGCTGCAATCGTCTGGCTGCTGAGAAGTGTCAGGTCCGGCTGATTGACTAAACCTTTGACACAATCCATTTCATCTTGTCAGAGTGTGTGTGTGCTTTTACAGCTAGAAGCAGCATCACCAAATGTTCACACACACACACACACACACACACACAGGTTTGCACGTACATAACGTGTCCTTGTGTGTGTGTGTGTTTTAACCTCTCCTGAGCCCAGAGATGAACAGCTCACAGCCATTTTCAATCTGCCAGAGAACAGAGGAGATATGAGCGTCCACGCTCCATCAGGGTGGAAAAACGACGGCTGGCCAGTTCCTCTTCTGCCGGGATGCTCTGTCCCTCTGGTCTTCGGCAAAATATTGATCCAGCACAGATCTAACTAGAGCCCAGCCACTGTGATCGGATGGGATTGATAGGACTCAAGTTTACAATCAGTTGAAGAACAATGTTCTTGTCAAAGACGTGGAAAACGTGTAGATTGTTTGAAATATATAAAAGTTGGTTTCTTTAAAATGAACTGAAATATGGGAAGTTCTTTTCACCTGCTATTTTATTCATTATATATATATCTATATATCTATATATATATATATCTATATATATATATATATATATATATATTATATAACGTGGTTTTAATTTTTTTAAAATATATATTATAGCAACATTTTTAAAAGATATAACAAAAATAGAACAGAAATTGAATCAAATCTAATATTAACCTTCTGTCTGAATAAACAGCAAATATTTGATTTCAAATTTTACCCCCAGATAAAATTTATTAGTAGTAGTAATAATAATGATAATAATAATCATTTTATATATATATATATATATATATATATATATATATATATATATGTGTGTGTGTGTGTGTGTGTGTGTGTGTGTG
>JAOWBL010000011.1:10956164-10987424 GCA_028564865.1 Zenarchopterus dispar | reverse complement strand
TATCGACAACCCTGAACATCCTCTTCACAACACAGTGAGTCAGCTACAGAGTGTCTTCAGACAGAGGCTTCTTAAGACCTGCTGCATGAGACCGTTCAGACCGCTACAAGAGATCCTACAAGAGAGCCTACAGACCGCTACAAGAGATCCTACAAGAGATCCTACAGACCGCTACAGGAGATCCTACAGAACGTTACAGGAGGTCCTTCAGACCACTACAGGAGATCCTACAAGAGATCCTACAGACCGCTACAAGAGATCCTACAAGAGATCCTACAGACCGCTACAAGAGATCCTACAAGAGATCCTACAGACCGCTACAGGAGATCCTACAAGAGATCCTACAGACCGCTACAGGAGATCCTACAAGAGATCCTACAGACCGCTACAGGAGATCCTACAGAACGTTACAGGAGGTCCTTCAGACCACTACAGGAGATCCTACAAGAGATCCTACAGACCGCTACAGGAGACCGTTCAGACCGCTACAAGAGACCCTTCAGACCACTACAAGAGACCCTTCAGACCGCTACAAGAGACCCTTCAGACCGCTACAAGAGATCCTACAGAATGTTACAGGAGCTCCTTCAGACCTCTACTGGAGAAGACCCTTCTCCAGTAGAATATCCTTCTCCAGGAGAATATCCTTCAGACCACTACAGGAGACCCTTCACACCTATACAGGAGACCCCTTAAGACCGCTACACGAGATCCTACAGACTGCTACAAGCGACCGTTCAGACCGCTACAGGAGATCCTACAGGAGACCCTTTCTGCCCACAGCAATAACCCTAACAATTGCTCTTTGAAGAGGCTAAAATCATGAAAGCAACTGTAACAGTAAATCTTCCTTGGGAGATTAATAAAGTATTTTGAATTTGAACGAACAAACATGGCAAAAGAAGTAACGCTAACAGTTGGAGCCAAATGGCTTTCAGCTGAATTTCCGTTTCATTTACAAACTGTATCATCTGTCTCAAGTGATACAAACAATATGAAAAAAAAACAACAACCTTGGATTAAAGTGCATAGTTGTTGTGTCACTATGCTTTTCAAATCTTCACTTCAGGCTGAGTGTCATAGAAACATGACTCTCAGCCAGCACTAATGATGCAGCTGACCACGTAGCGTGTGATGCTGCGTTTGGGTTAGAATAAAAACGAAGCTTGTGAAAATTAAGTAATGTAAGAATCTAGTGTGCACCAAGACCACACCATGGTTGCATACCAACATATGTGAAAACAACTAAGCACAGAACAGAGCGTGCACTAAACAAACACACATATGGACAGATTAGCATGAGTGGACCACTACTTGGCTTATCTAACATAAACTTATTGTTTAGCACTAAATAGACATCCATGTCTCTGTGTATTGGTTTAGCTCTTAGTAGTTACAATACATAAAGAAAACTAAGAAATAAAATGCACAAGCTTTATCAGTTTTGATGCAATCATAAAAACGTAATAAGTGCATCGCCATAACTGCTTGACATTGAGCACATGTGCACTATAAACTGCAATGAGGGCTGCATTCAAACTGTTTGGCAATGATATTGAACATAACATCCAAATATTAAACACATTTAGACCAAATATCGAAGGCTACAGGGACCAGAGAGTTCCCTGAGGGTCAGACAATGGGCTTTGTTTTCTGGTTTTATTCGAGCTGCAGATATGAACGAAGAGGAGATGGAACATTCAGCAAGCTGTTGGTGGATGACTCGTATCATATTGAAATTGCATAATTCCATATACTGTCAATAAACCCTGAATTTGTGCATTCCTGTGTTTTTTCTAAAACACAGGCTAAATTCAAAAGCCACTATTTATGTAAGCAATATTTTAACCAATCACCATAGTTGTCACAGACAGTCCACTTCATGATAGGAACGTGGCTACCCTAACCCCTGGGTTTCACCATGCTGTGGTTTTACTATGTTCTCAGTGCAACCTCAAGTCACACTGGAGCATCTCAGGAGATACTTTCCCAAGTTTTGAGGTCAAGCAAAAATCACAAGATGCTGAAACAAAACAAGTGAACTTTGCCACCAAAAAAGAAGCATAAAACGTGCAGCTTTTTGACATGTAAAATTATCTTCTCCTTGTCCACATCATCTGAGAAACCTCTGACTGTGTGTGGCCTTCCACCACTGGTTATAATGTAACACCAATGTACGAGCCACAGTCTGCTTATAACTTGTCAACTTTCCAGATCCTCTATACCAGGGGGTGGGCAATCCTGGTCCTGGAGGGCTGCTGTCCTGCATGTTTCTGATGCTGCTCCAGCACACCCTGATACAAGCGACTGCATCATTAACAGAATGCAGACCTTGATGACATGATGACGATGACCTTTAACTAGAACCAGGTGTGTTAAAACAGGGAAACGTCTAAAACACGCAGGATACTGGTCTTTGAGGACCAGGATTGCCCACCCCTGCTTTATACCATTTTTGTGTTTGATGTTTTGACAGTTCAATTTATTACATGTAAATCAGGCGTCTCGAACACCAGTACTCGAGGATACATTATGGATGTATCCTTGCAGCAACACACCTGATTCTAATTAATGGTTGTCATTAGCTTGTCATCAAGGTCTGGACAACTCTGTTAATGACACAATCATTTGTATCATGGTGTGCTAAAGCAGGGAAACATCTAAAACATGCAGGACTGAAGCCCTTGAGAACTGCAGTTCGAGACCCGTTATGTAAATGGCAGCAGCTTAGCTGTAGCTCAGTGACAAAATAAACTCGGTATCTTTAGCTGAGCAGAACAAACGGTTGGTTCTGAGATGCTTCTAAACTGTGGTACAGCCACAGTGAGACCATGATCCACACTTACCTCACAACACAACCAAACAGGGATCAAGGGTTAAGAGAGTAACTCAATAAATACCTTACAAAAGGATTTCAGCAACAGTTCCTCCAGTGCAGATACAAAGAACAGGTCTCCGATTTTCAAAGACTGATACACTATTTGAAAACACACAGGGATGCTCCTACACTGGTCCTGTTAGGTTCAGTGAGACCAAGTGAAGCTGAGAAATGGGACAATAATGAAAAGTTTTTCATGACAGCATGACAGCTGTCAAACTGGCTAATGCTTCAGCAGGTGTAACATGCCAAAGTAGCATCCACATGGATGCCAAAACCCATCCAGGTTTGCAAACGGGTGGGAAACTTCTAGTAAAACTTTCCATTGAGATTTAAACTAGTGGGATTTTGAAAACATTCCAATTTGAAATCAAATGGTGCATGTGGCATTGATCTGTTGAATATGATTTTAAACAAATAATAAAACATTAATGCAGAGATAAGCTAAATATCTGGAGTATCCTGAAGTAGTTAAAGTAATTTAAAACTGGTGCTGGACAAATTAATAGAAATATGCTGGCTGAGTATATAGCAGTCCTCGACCAGCATGTTAAATCAAACTAAAATCCAATTCTTGTATTCAACAACAATCACTGATGTTGTAGAAACAACATCACTGTAATAAGCTAGCCACCATGTTTGCTAACCTCAATGAAATGGTCCATCTTAGGTTTAGCATATCTGATTTACTGGCTAGCACGATACTATATAAAAAGGTTTTGTGCTTTTTAGTTAAACTTTAATACTATACATGAAATGTATTTACCCCGGCAATATCACCAAACCTTACGTAATTACTGGTAGTTGTAGCCCTTGCAGGACCTCTGGTCTCACAAATTTCCAGTTTATTCTCATCAATTCCAATGGACCTCCTGGAATTTTGCAACACAGCCAGAGTCACTGACTTCACCTGTCGCTGGTTTTACCATTGTAGCTGTTTGGTGTGTTTGTTAATGATTCAGAAGGGGCACTAATTCACTGGACAATTCTCTCACATGTTAAGGTCTGAAAAGCGTAATAGTTTGCTTTGAAACGATGAAGTCCTGCCTTTGTTGCAACTACATGTGCTGGACTGAACCCATCAGATCTTACTCAATACCAAGATGAAACTATAATAAAAACCTGCAGGTGTACATGGATTTAAACTTAATATTTAATACAACTGGTGAAAAACAAACTAATTTTCTTCTTGTTTCCACATGAATAAAGAGTGATACTGAGCAAAGAAGAAGATCTCTCATCATCAGTGTGAAGCTTTAGAATTGCCATTATTTTCTATTTGCTGAGGTAAAAACAGCACTTCAGTCAGTTTTACCTCAGGGGGCCCATCTACACGTGTGTAGGTTAAGCCGCTTTTATGAGGTTGTCCAATATTTGTATTGTTCGGTCTCTTACTCCTCATTTTCTCTTCTGATGTTACTTTCTTGAGTCTCTAAATTGCCTCTGCCTATATGTCCACTGTAGCTCTGTGAGATAGTTTCATTCTTGTTGATGTGTGGCATAGTATGGTGAGAAATATGCAGTGGTGGAAGTCCAAAGTTACATTGACTGTTTTTTACCAGTAGAGGGGACAGAAGACCAAAACAACTAGATGATGCTTCCACACATAAGCTAATATTCAAACTAATAATCTAAGATGAAGAAAAAAACATCCTTTGTGTGGCTTTAAAACAGCTTGTCACAACAATGGCAGATAAAGGTGTGTTTAATCTTCACAAACCTGCTCTGGAATGCTCTCTCCAGTCTCCCCGTCCACTGGCTGAGCTCCGTGCACGTTTATGCCATTTCTCCAACTTTTTTGATCCTCATTCCCTTCTTTGTTCTCTTGGGGGTTGGGCTTCTCTTCCTCACTTTCTTTCTGACGGTTGCTGTAGTTGAACACTTCTCTTCCTGCACCAAGGTCAATGTCCTGTCGCCATAGGATGTCAATCAAGTCAATATCCTGGGAAAACACAACATTGAAATGTGAAGCTAAATACTGATGGGTTGGTTTTAAGGTCCAAGTATCACATAAACAGTCAATGATTCATGACATACACATGCACGCACACACACACAAACCTTGATACTCAGAAAAACATATTTGGATAATGTATGACTGCAGAGATAACAACCAAGGTCTAAACTAGTCCTTAAGACCTTTCATAAAAGCTGTTTCTTCCTCATCACAGCATGTAATCTTGGAGAAGCAGATCATGTAACACAAATCAGATGATGCAACCATGACATAAACGCTTTGGCACAGTACTTATCATGTGCTCACAAAGAAAAATTTGATGCATGTGACCCCCAACTCCACTGCATTAATGTCGCCATTGTGTGCATCACAAGTGGGTTTAACTACTTGTAACAAACATGAATAAATTGCAGTGTAGAAGCAGGTGAAAAAACTACTACTGTACTCTTCTGTCATTTTTGGGGTTAATTTTACTAAGGTATCTATTCAATGGATTGTTGGAGAAGTAATGCTGTTTACTGTTATGATGCGTATGATTGGGACTGAAATAATTTTACAAGAAAATATCTGACACTGATGAAAAACTGGGGTGTGGAAAATAAATATCATCAGGTAGTAATGTCCAGGGTGTACCCGTGCCTTTCACCTGATGAGAGCTGGGATAAGCTCTAGCAGATGAGACCCTGAATTTGAATAAACAGGTAAAGAGAATGGACGGATAGTAAGTGCCATTACCAGTCACATCAATTACATTTGTACTTTTTCTTGTAATACTTGTATTCTCTCATGCCACACCATTATGAGGTTTTGTTCATGGCAAATAATAATTTAATTTTTTTTAAAATAGTTTATTAATCCCTGATGGGAAATTAATTAGAAATGACTTTATTTCTCTTTGGGGTTAATAAGTAAATAAAAAGATTAGAATGATGTAAATGATGCAAGCTGTCAAATTTTATCTTGAGCTTTACTTATATAATATGTATGTATGTCTCTGTGTCTCTTCAGGGATGACAAGCATCTCTCAAAAGTAGGTGCTTCTCCTGCTGCCCCCTCTCCTTTTTTCAAATGTTTTCTAGATGTTTACAGAGAGAAGAAGGTATATGCATGCTGTCATACCTCTTTGGTAAGGTCCTCATTGCCATCTCTGTTCCCCTGCTCCTGGTTGCCTTCTGGGGCCACAGCTCCCAGGGTGCTGTCAGCTGCGTTCAAGTTGTACGTGGATTCAGGTGCTCCACCTCCTCCCCTCATGGCCGGGGTAGCGTCAATGTTGTTAACGTCCTCTAGGCCGGCCCCATTGTCCAGGGTTATGCTGGGGCTGGACTGGCTGCTTGCAGACACTACAGTTTCAGAGTCCCTATGCACTAACCAGGCGTTAAGCTCAGTACTGGGTACAAAGAGGCGGTCCAGCTGGCGCACCTGGTTCAGTAGCCGTTGAGTAGTGAAAAAATGGTCGAGGTCCACACTTTTTGGATGGATTCCATAGCCGTCCAGCGTGTTGCGCAGGTTGTGAAACTGTGTCTGGGTGTAGGCTGAGCTAGGCCCCAGGATGATCTCCCTTAATGGGGGCAACTGATTGTTTAGGTAGGTGTCAACGTCCACCCGCACCCCAATCAGACTCAGAAGGATGGTGAACTGAATCAGGCCCTCTGTGAAGTACTTTTTCAGGTAAAGCATTTCTTTACAAAGGAACAAAAAAGTGAAAGTAAAAAATAAAAAGAAAAACGGGGCCAGCTACCTTTGATCAATATTTCTGTACTAAAGCTAGGAGAAGGAAACAAATTCATTAACATAAAAGTGCTTTTTGGGGTGGGTAGAAAGTCTTTAATTGGATTATTTGTTTTTTACAAGATATGCAAGATTTAAGATGAGGTTTCCACTTCTTAGAGTCCTGTCTCTGGGGTTTGTTCTTCATAAGGTTCTCATCTTCTCAATTCTGACAAAAGTAAGAAATGACATTTTATTGCTCTACCGCAAACTACGCATGACACTACTTTGAAATACACACAACGATCACACTTCTTTCACTCCTCTGACATACATGACTTACCAACTACATTTGCTTTAACCACACGTTAATAGAAAAAAAAGGACTTGCTACCCCACTGCAACCACTTCATCCTCCCAAGACTGATGTCGGTTCGCACTGCGCAATGTCTTTTCATCCTTGGATGTTCAGAAAAGCAGAGATGATAAATACGGGGCTTTAGGGATTACCCTACCCTTGACAGACCCACTACTTCTGGTGGGTCCTGCTGAAGGTGAATAAGAATCGAGAAAGCTCGTTGGACTGGCTTACACGCGTACCAACGACAACGTTGGATGGCAGGGTCCCGCCCTCCTCCTCCCAAACAGCTGCACCTATCTTTGTCCTAATGACGATAGCGGTTAGCTACTTTGTGTTTTGCTATTCCACTATTGCTATCATACACGTGTAATCGGCTTGTTACACAACATAAAGTAGCTATGCCACGAAACGGAACACTGAGAGGTTACGTCGCATCTGTGTTTACCCCCAAAAGTGTCAGGCTAAGATTTATTACTTTACTTCCGCTGTAGCTGGCATCAAGAAATCGCCCTTAGCAACAAGTGGTGAAATAATGAGTGGCAACTCTGACAACCATTCATTGGCCTCAACGGCAGTGACGACACATGAGTCCAGCAGGTCCAAACCAATAGGAACGGAACGTGGGTGTTGCTTAACGAAAATATTAAACTGGAAGTGCAGCACAATATTGTGATAGCTTCGTAAGCTAGTTTACGGCTAACTACCCAAACAATTCAGATAATTTTAAGAGTAACTTACACATTTAAGAACACACACAACTTATCCAAACATTCACCCGCAGACACCGTTTTAATCATGTCAATTTGTGCCACAATGACACACAGCGATCCATGTACCGGCGCACGAGACAGTTCGATATTGAAAACTTCTCAATTTAATACTTACGACTGAAGATTTTACAACTGTGTCTTCATGCCCACGAGTCCACTAACACGTGAGACCAGTATTCCTGTCCAGGTTCATTAAAAGTCCCGGAGTGCTGCCAGATGCCCAGCCTCGCTGAGTGGCCCACCATGACTTGCAGAATTGCTAGCTTTAGCCGGCTAGCCTAGCAGCTCGGTATGACACCAAAACACGGGCACGTACGGAGTATGCGCAGAACATTCTAGTGGCAAGCTTTCATCAGCCGACTGAAATTCCCCTCCTGTGTTGAAACACAGGTTGTAGTAATAAACAACGTGTAATTTAGAAAATATATGATGGTAAAAACGTGTCCAATGTTAAAATTAATTTTATTGAATGCAAAAATCATGATATTTTCTTCAGTCCTTATAAGATTCACAAAAGATGTTCTTCATAAACTAAAATCACAGTCTGCTATACTTCTTAAGTTTTCTGAATCTATCAAATATTTAGATCTCTCAGCAATATTTAATAAGATTTAAATGGGACAACTGCACTGTTTTGTAGCCAGTTCTGTATTTGTTTATTATATGCTTTATTTTTCATAAGAATATGATTAAATATGTGTTTAAAAAGTAGTTATTTCATTAAAAACACTGATGGACAAAACTTACAAATGCTTTAGGTTTTGTCAAGTAAAAAACTTCTTATAAAAGTTGGTCATAACTTTAGTCATTATTCATTAAAAAAAATTCTCAGTAAAAATATTGTTTCATTTGTGAAATGACAAACAATTCTCATTTCATGTATGTTTTAGATTAAATTACAATGTACAAAACCACAAGATTAAATTAAACACCATTTTTATTTTTCTTTACAGATCATGACAAAATATTATGGAGAACATCTATTAAGTTCACTAAATATTAACCCCCATCAGGTTCACAGGTCTGTTATGGTATCTCTTTGAAACGTCCGCTTCAATCTGTGAAAGTAAATAATGAAAACAGTTATAATAAATAGCAGCAGTCATTATTATTGAAAAGCTTCCAAGTTTATAAATATTGTGCTCTATAGTGTATAATTCTTCCTTAATACAATATTCCTCCATTTATTTTAACACATCTTATGACAGGAGTTTCAGTATTTGATGCTTTGTGCAGCCTCTTCAACTGGAAAGTACCAACTTTGCAACCAAAAATAAATGGAAAGTAATCCAATACGTACCAGTTTCTGGAGTTCCCGGGTGCATCCTGCCAGCAGGTCAACACGAGGCTCCAGCCTGGACTGCTCCTCTAACGCTTCCTGCCTCTTCTCAGCCATCGTGGCAGCTTTCAGCACCAGAATGTCTGCCTGTTTCATCTTCTGTCTCAGCACCTCTGACACACGCTCAACATATCTAAAGATACACAAAAGCACATTTCATACAAAGAATTAAGAAATACGCAAGGTCTCAAATATACAGCGAAGGTTTTTGATCAACTTTCACATCAGATTTAACAGCTTACAGTCAATCATATTTGATGTGATCAACTGATATTATGTAGAATTGCACAGAATCTGACCTCTGTAAATGGTAACAAGAGTATTTATGGTGAATTTAATTGATCTAATCAATCTGAAGTCCATGACTTGCTTCAAAAGAGTGAACTGTGTATTTTGAATTGCAATTTTCAATATACAGAGGAGAGCAATGATGTCATACTTTCATAATCTACATATTTTGATAAGTGACAAAAGAAAAGTTCCTCAGCCTATATATAAATCTCTCTAAATCTCTCTACAAATTTCCAAGCAGATGTTTCTGATAAACCAGTTAATGTTTAAAATGTGAATAAATAATACATAAACTAATTATTATTTTTGACAAAAATAGTAGAAAAATATAGAGTGATAAGAAAAAAAAAGTGTGGCCTTACATGGAACTTCATATTGGCTTCATGAAGCTAATATAAAGAAAAGTGTTGAAGGTATTTTTTCCCCATCATATTAGTTTTATACTGTCATAGTGAAACAAGGAATATTTGATTTAAAAAAAACAACTAAAAATAACAAAAAAAACCCCTGAAAAACTGAATCATGGGAATAAATTAATCTTCTTTCTTTCATTTAATATAATTATCATCAAAACCTTTGACTTATTATTTTTTCATCTTCCACAGCAATAACTGAAGACATTTTTAATTATTCTTTTTAATACGACTTAAAGGATGCATTTCTGTGTTTAATTTACTAATTTGTACATTAATATTGTGTCCCAGACATTTAAGAAATTCATTCGATCCCCACTGGCAGTTACCTTTTTTCCTTCAATCTAAAGATTTGTGGAGTAAGGGATTTAAATGCATTTATGTTGGAACTGAAGACAGGAATATAATGAAGTACTTGTGGAAAGGTCTCGATACTATGGTGATCCTCATACCGTGGCGAGGCCTGGATCATGAACAGGTGCTGCATGCGGAGAGAGGTGAGTCGTCCCAGGAGGTCCTGAACCTCGGACAGCATCTCGCGGACACGTTTGCGGTTTTGGTTCTGGATGACAGAGGGGGCCAGCTGGAACTGGCTCATGGCCACCACATCACTCTCCTCCCCCATCTCACTGATGCGCTGGGTTAGGAACGCCTCCAGCTGGACCAACAAATAAAAAGTCAGTCACTCATTCGTTCAAGATTCAGTTTGTCATTCAAATACTGTCAAATAAATGGCACAGAAAGCACGCTTACTGCCCATTCAGCAAATGCCCAAACTTGTATGACACCTGTCAGCAGTTGTATTTATTGCTGGAGCCTAGGGAACCAAGAAGTTTAAGAACTAGAAAACTTCCTCTAGAATCTATCAGAATTCATTTATCAATGTCAACATGAGTAAACCTTAGGTCCCCGCTCTTTACACAGCAATCCTAATCCCTCACTCTGCAAACACAAGAGTGGGCAAGTCTTGACATTATCTTAAAGTTTGATGTGAGCATCAGCTTCTTCTAACTTGAACTGACAGGCTGTTATAGATTTAGAAAGCAGTGCTAACGCCTTTCTTTCCTTCTCTGTCAATTAGAACAAATCTCTTTATTTTGGATCCAGTCAACCTTCTCTCTCCAACAGCTGGTTTGAAATGCTCGGCTGGGTTTTGACAACCAAAATGAAGCAGGTACACTCCTACAACCTGTGGGGGATTTTTCTCACTGCTTAGAGAGAGGTACTGAATTGATTACAATATTATTTTACAGACAAGGGGAAAAAAAAAACCAATGCCATGAATGTTTAACCTTTTATTGCAGAAGGTTTCGAAGAAATTGTTGCAACTGAGTGCTTTTGTACCTTTGGAAGAGTCTTCAACAATTAGCTGGTGGTTTGATTTCTAAGATCTCAGATTTAGTGATTGTATTTTTCCAAACACCAGCTCCACTTCTAACACTTCTAACCATAGATGGTAACTTGGATCATGATCGGGCCCTTAACAGAACACATCCATGGTTCTTCTTATCTATACTTTATTTCTCTGCTGAAGTAACTACAAGCCAGAGACAGAGCACTCAGACACTATTAAGGATAAGCTTCCCTGCACATCTCCTTGATAAATTGGATTTTGTCATGTAGAAATTCAAACCACAGCCAAGCCTCTTCCACATCTGAAAAGAGGTGTTGGTCTTTCCATTTTAAAAATCACATCTTCCCAATTTTTCTGTCTTAGAAATCACATTTCTTCAACAGTGTAACCAGGAAGCATTTTACCTTGATTTTGGAGGTTAGCTGTTTTTCTTTTGTCACTACATGAACTTCCTCCGAGTCAAATCTGATAACTCTCCTCTTGCAGCCTGATACCTTCATCTAAGGATGAACTATCTTTATAGGACTATAGTCACAGCAACATGACTGCTTAAAAGGTGCACTTATAGCTTTTTATATTGACAAAACCTGGTATTTAAAACTAAATTTGGTTTGTTTGGTTTGCTTTTTAGTTAAACTATTCCGTGAAGAAAAACAACTGGATACATTTCCTTGAAAAATCCCACCTGGTTCCAACTAATGAACTTTTAAAATGATTCATTTCTGAATCCATGATTTTTTTTAATTTTTTAACTTTAACTATGTATTTGTTTCTCTTTATTTTAATTTGACCTTCCAGGAAAGAATCCAGTCTTTATTTGCGCCTTTTCTTTTTCTTGTTTATGTAAAGTGTGTTGCAGTGTCACATAATGATGCCAACAGTTTACCTAGGCTAAAACTATTTAAAGTCAATCCTTTTTTGTTTGGCATCAGAAGTTTAATTCAAGCTACTAGCATCATCTTTGTGAAAAAAAAAGGTAATTCACTTATTTTAAGTGTTTTTGCTTTGTTTCAAGGGCAAAATAACTTTTATTTTAAAAGACTTTTCACAAAAACAGGGCATTATTTACTTGGTCTGTTTTTTTTTCTCTCAAATTGTTGCTCTTCATTTCATGAGCAGTGGAAAAAAAATCAAAAACAGACACACTTTCTCTTGGTCAGCAGCTATCATTGTGGAATAATTTCCATCTAATCAATCTTTAAAACCTGAGTCTTCCAATAGTAATCAATAAAACATGACTGACCACACTTTCAAAACTTATGGTTTGTTCTTTTTTTCTTTTCCTGCACTCACAAAATAAATAGTCACTCTTTCTTTAACTCGAGCTCCAAACTGTAAAACAAGCTAAAATATTTATCTTTTTTTGAAAGGACTGTGCGTTGTTTCAGTGTTTGCTATTACTAATATACAATTCAAGATTCTGTCAGAGAAACACTGAGTGGGATTACGGTCTCAGCATCATGACTGACTGTTGTCTTATACCTCCATTAGCTCATCAATAAACTGGCTGCGTGACTGGGAGTTTTCCAGGATACTTAGAGCCTCTTCACCACTTGCAACACCTTCAGGACCTAAAACAGGACACACTGGTGTTTAGTGTGCAGAAACTTCAAAAGCTGGACATGGACTGTGTTCATCTGGATGCATAAATGATTATTCTGTACAATTACTCACAGTCTGTTCCTACGTCTACAATTTGGATTTCAGTGGGAGCTACTTCGCTGTCCCCCCAGTCGATGCCATCTGCTCCAGGGTCCTGATGGAGGAGACAAAAGAGGAGATGATTAATTACAACTTTGTAATAGAGACACTCACAGCCCCTTACGCATGGACTCAAGGACTCCTTTCTGAAATAAGCTTATTTGAATTAATTTAAGAGACTCAGCACTGGAAGTTCCATCAGAATTCATTTTATTGCAATTCTTTCTTTGTCCAACTGAATGGTCAGCGCACATGGTGGTTTGGTAAAGCAGACTGAGGATTTCAAAAGGTATCAGAAGTTTGACATTTCAACAATTTGTCTAGTTTTGCAGACCACTGTGACCCTGAAAAGGAAGAAGTGGGTACAAAATCATGGAAGGGTGGAACAATTTGTCCACTACTTCTAGCTCTCTGTTCAGTTTAACCCACCGCGGCTATGCTTACTTGCTAACTGGTATCAAATTTACAATCACAGTATTCAAGTTACAGCTGAGTCAAGATATCAATCATGATCTCCTTTTCCTTTCCATGTGTCTTTGACACCCCGCGCTGGTATCTGGGGAAGTACCGCTGCCTCTGGTTGTGAAGTCAGCATCATAACACATTGAATTTTGGGAAACCAGAGTTAACTGTCTAAACTGGTCATGCATATTATGTGAAGGGACTCTGCAAATCGGGAAAATCATGTCTCATGATGTGGCTTTTTTTTTTTTGTCTGCATATATTTTAATGGCCAGTACCATAATTTGGTACAACCTTTATCCAATGGAGATATATTATATATTTTTTTAATATATATATATATATATATATATATATATATATATATATATATATATATATATGCATTTTAATCTTTATATTAGATATTTTCATATGGTGTGTTAATGTGAGGTGTGTGTCCTTCACCAGTCCTCCTAGATATTTTTATCTCACCTACTTTATTAATGTCTGACTTCCTAATTCTGCTAAGGAGGATCAAACCACCAATGTGAAACACAAAAAGGGGGCCCTTGGGCCGCAACCGGTAGTCCCAACCCAGACCCTCCCAAACCCCTGCGCCCAATCCACAGCATGAGGGCCACGAAAATCAGCCAACCCATGAAACACCAGTCTGCGCGCCCCCACAACAGCAGCAGGCCCCCCTCCACCCATCAGCCGACAGCAGACCAAAGGGGGAAAGGGGGAGCAGAGAAGGAAGTGAGGGGGAAGGAAGGGAGAATGGGTGCAGCACAACCAGCGCCGGGGAAGGGCCCAAGACGCCCACTGCCCACGCCCAACACAACAGCAGCAAACAAAACAAGGGGGCGGAGCCCACATCCTGAGGATGACACCGGCAACCCCCACACCAGGATGCACCAGCCAGCAACAACCCCACACCACACCACCCAGCAGCCGCCCCCAGGTCCGCCCCAAGTGCCAAGCCCATCACCTGAGGTGTGCCACAGCCCCACACAAGTCCCTGCAGCGGGCACCCCCCAAACTGCAGACACACGCACCAAAAACCCAGACCCCCGAGGCCCCCCGGGACCCACCTGGATGAGCGGGGCCTAAACATCCCACCATCATTCAGCCATCCCTCCCCCACCCCAGTCAATTAGAGGTGGGTCTTTTTTCCCCCTCAATTTAAATGAAGTGTGTGTCTGGGGGCATTAAAAAAAGGAAAGATGTGATGTGCAGGGTGGTATCCCCCCGCCTCCCCACGTTTCCTTTACATTTTTTTTTTCTTCCCCCTCTTTTTCCAGAGCCGGATCACCACCAGCCAGACACCAACCCAGCAGAGGGAAGTTTGTCCAGATATGATCACTGTTATGTCAAGTTTTGAGTAGGTTTGGCCTTTTTTGACAGCCTTTTAGCCAAAGAACACAAAAGATAACCAGGCAAAAACAGTATTAGAAGGAGTCTGACTCCAACACGCAGCACATCGAGCCACACACTCACATTCTCTGTTGAAATGCAGCATCTTCCACTACTCTTGGTATGTTTTAACTGTTTAATATCATCGGAAATTTACATTGACTGATCAGAAACCATGTAATGAAATAAAAATGTTGAGGTGATTAGTTGTGTTACCTCAGACGTTGGCTCCAGACTGATGCCCCAGTCTATTCCTTCCTCTACTGTGATGCCCGCATTCACACCGGAGGTGTCCGTTTCTATGCCACAGTCACCCCAGTCAATCTGCAGCAGATTTTTAAAGCACAGAACAGAAATATAGGGAGTGAAAACAACTGATGTGAATGGACATTTGGAAAAAGAACTTCACTAAATCCCACATAAATGTGCCTCAAACTCTGCATCTTTCCACTGAGGTCCAATTTGTGAGCGAAAATGTTAATTGGCACAAAAACCTTTAATAATGGACCAATGTTGGTTGAGAACACCATTACTTGAGAACACCAAACAGTTGCGCTATAACAAGGCAAACCCCCACAATTCAGTAAATGTGTTTTGTTTGAAATGAACAAGCTCAAGCTGAAGAGTTGAAGAGCGTCATTTCAAGGATCCCAACTGAAGTCTGGTTCCGACATATGTGGGAGGTGAACTCTGTTATAGAAAGTGAACAGTCTGGGATGAGCAAAAATGCTGCAGAGTGTCAGCATGTCAATAAAATGAATAAATCAGCTACATGTTAAGCTTGGCATGTGGAAACAAAATTCCAGCTTGCAATCCTTCCGTTTCGGGGGTTGTCAATAAACCAAGTAATCAGTTCTGGTAAGTCTGAGCAACTTAACCTTTTGTACCAGTCATGTAGCATGCTCCAGATCCAAAAATAAAAAACAAGCACAATGACAACTGAAACTGGATGAAGCAGCATGTAAACAAAAAGACTGATCTCTGTAGGTATTCTCCATAATGTTGTCAGACATTTATAGCAACAACTGAGGAATGCCAACTTTCTCATGTTGCAACAGTTTAGTAGCTGCCCATCACAGCAGTCTCACTCATTATGGGACTATGCAGATCTTTATGCACATTGTTACTTTACAGCAACAGAGAAGGGAAACTAAGTCCAAGCAAATGAAGAAAAATCCTGCTATATTCCTGTAAGCAACACTGTATTCTGACCATAATAACATTACTTAGAGACAGATTTAGAAAAGAAATCTATTATAAACATAAGGTAGAGTAAAAGAATTTACAACTGAAGGTAAAGTGGATCCTGCTTGATTAGAACATGATTAATGCAAATAGACATTAAAACCAACCGTGTCCTCTGTGAGCGTATCAGGGGGCAACTCCTCCATAAATGGCCTTTCAACAACTGTGGGGACTTTCCCCCTTTTCCACTCATAAAATGTCATGTTCCCTCTCTTCTGGGCAAATGTCAGCATGGGCAGGACTGGTTCAGACCTACAAATAAAATGTGAGCTTGTGAGACCAAACACGGAAATTCTGCACAGTTTACAACATTAAACACCAGTGAGAGTTATTTCATTTTCATTTCATGGGTTTGATTTACAGGGAGTTGCAGTGGAATGTTGGCCAATGGACAGATGGGTTGACTGAACTTCACTTGTGCTTCTGATGTGCTCACTGGTGTGTTACTATGTATGTAAAACAGAAATGTACCTGCTGTTATATCATAAAGCATTTTGAATGCTCCAAAGATTAGAAACGTGCTATATGAATGCACATCATTTACTTTTTTTTATTGCTGTGGTAGAATAGTGTGTACACTAAAAGCTGAGCGGCACTGTGATGATGTGCTCACCAGTCACACACAAACTTTGTGAAAGCAGTGTAAAACTGGATATTTTTCTCCAACTTTGCTGCATCTCTCCCAACTTCATCCAGGACTGCTGGTAAGTCTTTCACCAGCGCTTGAAGCTCCCGTGGCACATTTTCACCCTATCAGACAAAAAAAATCAAGCAAGCAAGAGGACGCTGATTTGTCTGTCTGATAGTAATATGCATAATAATATACAGCTTGCCCCTAAATAGCTATGTGTGTGTGTGTATTCTTGCATTCACCTTAATGCCATATTGTTTGCAGGCGACGTAGTAGCGTTCCTTCAGCTCTGCTGCTGAGCTCTGACACTCCACCTCCCGCCTGCTGAGCTCCTGCTGCAGCTGCTGAGCTTTGGTGATCTGCTTCCTCAGAGCCGGGCCTTCGTAACTCAAGTTACGAATCAGCAAGCTGGCCACCTCCGCTGGGAACACAAACTCCGTTTTTTATTAGAAGAAAGATGAAAGAATTTGAAAGATGCAATTATTCACTGTCTTTAGGTATTATCTGACACTCATGCAAGGAAAATAGAAAAAAATAAAAGCAGCAACCAATTCTGCCATATCCCCAGTTCAGAAAAACAAAACATCTTCAGATTCAGATCAACTTTATTGTCCACTGGAAGAGAAGTGGAAATTTGTCTTTGACATGCCTCTAAGGAGCTAAAAACATTAAAGACACAGTTAAGCATAACGCATAAAATCAACGTAAAAGGATCTATAAATAAATTAAAGACAGTGAGAGTCCATTGTTTTTTTGTTAATAATATTTATGGCAGTTGAAATAAAAGATTTTTTTAAAATTAAGTTTCTCCTTGCTGGGGGGACTCTAAAACGGCGGTCTGAGAGGAGGAGCTGAAATGTAGTGTGGAGTGGACGTGAAGGATTGTGTATGATAGTGATGACTTTCTGTCTGACTGCATGAGTGTGGAGATCTGAGAGGGGAGGCTGTTATTTTGTTTTCATGTCTGACGACCCGTGATGCTTTAGGGTGGTCTTTAACAGAGAGAAAGGTGTGCCACGATGAAATAGTGTCGGTGAGAACTTACTCGATGAGTGATTTGTAAACCAGTTTAAGAATGTGTTTGCTTACGTTGAAGCTCCTCGGTTTCTTCAGCTCAAAGAGTCGTTGTTGGGTCTTTTTGTAAATGTAAACAGAATAGGCAGAAAAGGACGATCTGTCCGCCTCAATACCCAGATACCCCTGATAACGATGTGTTCCCATGTTCACAGATGGTACCATACTATCCTGAAAACATAGAAAAATGGTGGTGTTTTTGTGTCACACTTACCCAGATAGACATTGTCTGCTTCATACAAAGAGACGATCTCCTGCCAATCCTGCAAGAGCAACAGAAATGAAGAAAAAAATCATTTCCTTGGAGCTTCAACCTTCTAACTAGCAGATGTGATTCCCTCACCTTCATCCTCTGAGACGAATATCTGCCAAAGATGTTCTTTGATGAAGCCTCAGTTCCCTTTAGTATCTCCACTATCCTCAAGCAGTGAAAGTAGTGAATATCTGCCAGTGGAAATGCACAACACAACAAAGGATGCTCATTTCATACTGACAGAGTAGAAGAAATCTTTAATATTACATCATATTAACTGACAAATGGTTAATTTTGTCTTGATTGTTTAGAATCCGATTATGGATAAGCAGAAGAAGATGGATGGATGTATGTTTCGAATCTAAAACAAAAAACAAACCAAAAAAATGAGTGAAATAATATTTGTAAAGGCTCTATAAAGAATGTTGGATCTATTGACTTAAATATGAATGTGAAATAAACTATATTCCCCTTAAAATCTAAGAATCTGCTTTTCAGTAAAGTACTCCAGATTAAAAACAAAACCAAAAAAGTGTGTTAAGATCACATATAACATTAATTCCACTGTAAATCATGCAATATTTCTGAACAATTTTCTGAGCTATGACTATTTTTCCCCCATCAGATTAAACTCGGAACTGGAAATTAAGCAGCTCTACTTGTTTTCTTTGATTCTTTAAATTTAAATCTGACCCTCTTGTACAAAATGGGGATACTGAGTGAACACGGAACACAAGCATTTGAGGAGATAACATATTTCAGTGTTCACACTTCATTATTTTCTGTTATTAAAAAAAAACAACTACTTTTTTCCCCTCAATGTCACTAGCAAGTTTTTAAAAAGCTGGGACAGAAAAAACAAGCCATTTGAGTTTTTAAAAAGTTGATACATTATCTTGAGGTCTAAATGAAATGCCTGTGACACTATTTGGTCAAAATACAGCAAGGATGCAGAGAAGTATCTTTATCAAATGTGTCTTTACCTATCTGTTTAAAGTTGCCTATTTATACTCTGAACCCTCTTGCACAAGATTTGCCTTTTAAAATTAATGTTACAACTTTAAACTACCTGTTTCTAAGGTGCAGCAAATGCAACTGTGAGGACTGGGGCAAACAAATAAGAAAACTGGATAACTTTACACTGATCTGAGTCTGTGATGTCAAAGAAGCCTTGAAATGTGAACTGCTCACTGAATGACAGCAATTCAGATTTATGTGGCCCCAAACAACATTACAGAGGTTTATGTCAACACAAACACAAATAAAAAAAGCCTGTTTATTGTGTTTAAGATAGAAAGATGAGTTGAGGGTTAACCACTCTGCTGACATAAAAACTGTACATACACTGCTTTTAAAAGGACAGATTTTGAGGATGCTACAAAAAGATTACACTAAATCAAATAAATCCTTTCAGGAATTCAATCTTCAAGGGTAAGTTCAAGTCTCCTAGTAGGATTTTGCTGACATTTACTACAGCAAAAACCATGGTTTGCAGAGAGCTTACAAACCATCAAAGGGATCGCATTGTTGAAAGGTATCTGTCAGGAAAGTGTTAGACAGGTACAGTGGAACAGTCATCAAAAGTGGAGAAAATAGAGGACAACAGTGGCATTGCAAAGAACTAGATGTTCCCCTAAAACTGAGGAAAAGACTAGACTAAAATTAGTCCAGAAGGCTGTCTAGAGACCAACAGCAACACTGGAGGAGCTGCAGGAATTTCTGGCAAGTACTGGTTGCGTACTACATGCAACAACAATCTCCCATATTGTACATATATCTGGACTACATGGCAGGACTGCAGATGGAAATCTTTTTTTTTTTTTTTTTTTTTTTTACAAAAAAAAACAAACAAAAAACAAACAAAAAAAAACATCCAAGCCCAGCTACAACTTGCAAAGAACATACATAAAGTTTACCCAAGCTCTGAATGGTTCAGGACCAAATTACATGAATAACCTCCTATGAACCTTCCAGACACCTCAGGTCACCTGGATCTGTTTTTTTTTTTTTTTTAAATCAGATCCTAGAGTCAGAACCAGACATGGGGAAGCTGCTTTCAGCATCTATGCTCCACACGTCTGGAACAAACTCCCGGAAAGTCTCAGATCAGCTGAAGCACTCAGTTCATTTAAATCCAGGTTGAAGACACACCTGTTCTCAGCTGCGTTTTGAATAAAGTTCAAACACTTTTAAGCTTGAGTTTCAAAACTTGATTATATTTTAAACTACTGTCTTTATCTAATAGACTTTTTCTTTTTGTTTAAAATTTAAATCATGTCTTTTATTTTCTGCTAGGTGATGATGTTTTAATGTCTCTGTAAAGCACTATGAATCACCTTGTTGTTGGATCGTGCTATACAAATAAACTTGCCTTTCCAAAGCATGTGAGAATATCTGTTATGGTCTGCTGAGACCAACGCAGAACTTTTATGGAATTATGAATAGTTCTAAATACCAGTCACTTTTGCCCCAAAACCTTCTGGTATCTGCCAAAAAGCTGAGGAGGAATTTCACTTTAAGCACAACAATGACTCCAAGCATGCAATCTTTTTTTCATAAGAATGGCGTCACCAGAAGCAAAAAGTGGCATTCCAAAAAGTTTTGGAATGTTCCAGATTTAAATCCAAAAGAGAACCTGCGGGGTGACCTAAGGAGGTCTGTGCACAAGAGGTACCCTCACAGTCTGAGATTTAAAACTTTTACAAGGAAGAGTGGACAAATATTGTCATGTCAAGTTCTGCCATGCTGACAGGCTCCTTCCCAAGAAGACTTAATGCTTTTACTAAATCAAAAGCAGTTTCAACATAGTATTAGTTTAAGGGTGTGCACACGTATGCATAAGGCATTGTTAAAGTGTGCTTTCACATAACTGGTGTTCAACAGACTCTGGGAGTCAGGTCATCAGGAAAGCAAAAAAGAAAACAAGTTTGAATCAGAAGCACATTTTATCTTCTTATTGTACTTTCATCTTTGGCTCAATGTTATCAGATCCCCGTAACTAAAACTAATCAGTATTCTAAGACATTCATCCCATCTGAGAATGGACTACTTAATTGTGATTTTATGTGATTTTTAATTGGTAATTCTTCAGTCTCTATGTACTGATCTGTACTCTTAATTTGATTGTTGTTTTTTTGGTGTTTTATTTTACTCTAGTTGTATACTTTAATCTTAAGTGTTCCTTACACAGTTTTTATTTCTCATACTAACCTTCCACTCACATGACAGGACTCAGGCATTTGCTCTGCGATGTGTGTGAACTGAGGTGGAATATCTCAGTAAATCTGTTAGTTTTGCCATTTGTTCATGTTTGTACCCAAATGAACTGCTGCAAAGAAATGGCCTTTGAAGCGACTAATAAAGTATTCCGATTTCAACTGTCATCTTTGTTTTTTTAATTTAATTGTACAGGTCACATAATTTACATTAAAGGTTGGGAAAAATGTTGAAACTATTTACCGTGGCTGGATTTTTTTAACAACACAAAAACCTGACATTTCAACAGAGGAGTCTAGTTTTCTTAAAATAACACATGCAGTGTTGTTTTAAGAGGAGGTGATGGATTACAGCTATAACTATGCCTCAGAAGGGAAAATGTTCCTGAAGTCAGATTAAAAATGATAATAGATTTATAAACCTATTATTCTTTGAATAGATTAAATAAGTGACATAAAATCCACATGTTCAGTCAGCTGAGCCTGACACTTGCTTGTCCTGATAATAAAGGAGAGACAGATGAGCCATTGTCCTGAAGGACCTACATGAGCCGGACAGAAGCTGCTTGATCTCCTCGTTTTCTGGCATGTCCTGGATGGCAGCATTGATCTTCTCTCGGATTGCCTTTACTGCGCTCTGCCATTTCACGTTACAGTGACGTCGATCCAGCAGCCAGTCTACAATCACACAAAGTTAATAAAGACATTTAATATTTGTGGACATGTCATTATTTCAGTGGTCTGAGGCTTCCAGAGGCTGGTAACAGCTGGTTCTCTTGGTGCTGTACATCACACACACTAACTTCATTTCAGGTCTTACCTAACAACTTGCTGGTGTGAATGTCGATGGGGAGATTTTGAATATTCTGTTGAATGGAGGAAAAACAGGCAAAACATCTGTATTTGTCACTTTTTTCATTGTTTTTGCAGCACCAAGATTAACAACTTCTATAGCTACACTTACAACTGAATAAAATCCTAACTTACAATTATGGCGAAATTGTGAGGTATTCAGCCTAACACTTAGAAAGCATTTCTTTTTTAAATGAATTGGACTTTGGAACATTTAGCTCCTGTTAGCTGGCAGGTTCATTATCACAACAGAATCAAAGAAAGTTTGGTTAAGCTTACCTCCATTGTTACTCGATGTTTTTAAACCAAGAGCACGTCTAAGATTTTAACGCATCATTTAGATAAAATATTTATTTCCAAGATTTTTCATGTCATCATCCGGACTTCAATGTTTATGACACGTTAAGAGAAGTCTGTCCAATGAAATGAGGCGATGTTTTATTAGTCAGACTGAGCGACCAATGGTGTTTGAGTATACTGAAGGCTGCGTCCGATTGGTAAATGCGTTTGTTGGCGTTGATGCAGTAATTAAACTCTGCCGCTAGAGGACGACAGTTAACAGTCTGAATTGGGAGAGTGGGTTGAGGTCAACTGTGTACCATTTAAATAGCTAAGTTAAACTATTATTTCACACAAAACAATTTATGACATGGCTAGAGTATTGGTATCCAAACATCATATTCACTGTACAGAAACAGAAGCCGTAGTTTGGTATTTCAAATTATATTTCTTTGCATTTGACATATATATTTTCATAAAACAGCAAAAAAGATTTGTGGTGACATATTTCCTTTAGTTTGAACCTGCATTTTACTTTTAAACACATAGGTAACCTCTACTTTGACATGTAAAAACGTTTTATGTGTCTCAAGCTCTTATATCTATGCAAGCATTAAGAAAGAAATAAACTGCACAGTCATATGCAGAGGTATTGTCTTTCTGTTGTTTATATATTGTAGGAGCCATAATAGAATTAGTGAGGTTTTTTTAATATCATTAAGGTGAATGGATATTGTATATTTTGTATTCTGTTTATAATATCATTTATTATGTGGTCATATTGAGTAGGGAGATAGTGAGTCACATGCTTATGGGCAGGTATATTAATTAATTTAGTCACTTGTTCATTCTCATTGTGGGATAGAGAGAGAGATGGGCTGCCATATTTTTTGTTGACCACTGCTTTCTTTGATCACTGTGATTACTTTGAGTTTGTGCACTTGGTTATGAATTGACCAACTTACCTGTTTTATTAATAAAAAGTTAAACTTATTAAATCTGAGTGAGGCCTTGTTAAGCACGTCAGATAATCAGGCCCAACCTCAGTCTCTCAGCAACTCCTTTGCTCCTTGAAGTCGCTACATGGGTGAAATATAAAAACACTTAATCCTTGGAGAGTTTGTGTGGCTGAAAGATCCCACGAGTGGTATTGTCAGAGGCAACTGCCCCTGTTGGCAATTGCCTCCCATAGCAAAGTGGCACCTGGGCGACTGGAGAGACTAAGAGCGACTCCAGATCTATATGGAAAAGAGAAAGCTAGGAACCGCATGTCCTTTGACAGCTGGTTCAGCCAATTGCTCGCTGGTTGTCACTGCGTCATCCATTATTTTCATGCTACCACGGTTAGCGAAGCAACCAGCTGTTTGCAGTGTTAGCTAAACACCACAGTTATGTTTGATTTAGTTGTTGAGAACATGTTAAATGGTATATTTGGTTGTAAACATCTAACGGCAGATCTGCAGATATTTTCGGCTGAAGAAACTCAGGGCAAAGCTAACTTTAATTGACATATGGTGGACTTATTCCTGTCAGCTTCTCAAGCAACATAGCTGTGCCCTGTATGAAGAAAAAGAGGCTTCAAAACTGCGCTTTAGAAACCAGTGGGTCACATGACTTAATGCTTCCTATATTGTTAGTTATAGTCTATGGTCCCCACCCTAGTGTCAGGCCTGGGGGAGGGGCTTGTTTGCAATATGGCTAGCCCAGGGGCCCAGCCAGGCTCAGTCTAAAGGAGCAACAGAGTTTGGCCCTCCTGTGAACTCAGCACTTGCAGGAGGAGCTGTGTAGGTTGGGTGGAATGTGCTGTAGGCAGCAACCAAAAGCATGGGCTTTATATCTTTACTAATCAAGATGAGTCTTCTGTTTTTTATCTCATGTTAAAGTCAGCACACATAACAACATTACTTTAAGTTTACTGCTGAGAGAAACATATTGTGGTGAATCTAAGTCCTGAAAACATTTTGATTCCATAATCTGATATCTATTGTTGTATACCAATCTTGTTGAAGTTTATATCAAATACAGGCTCAGACCAATAAACACCATTGACCTGGATATGGAAAGCAGCCTATAGTTGAGCAACACAGAGGAGTTAATGTCAGACAATATCCATCCATCTTCTATACCTGCTGGTTTCTGTTCAGGGTCACAGAGGTCTGCTGGAGTCTATCCCAGCTCATTACAGGTGATAGGCAGTGGGACACCCTGGACAGGTCCCCAGTCCATCACAAGGCCACATATGGAGACAAACAACCATACACACTCACACTCACACCCACAAGCAACACTCACACTCACACCCACAAGCAATTTAGAGTTCCCAATCAACCTCACATACATGGTTTTGGACTGTGGGAGGAAACCGGAGCACCCGGAGAAAACCCACACAAGCACGGGGAGAACATGCAAACTCCACACAGGAGTTTGGCCCACAATGGCCCAGGAGTCAAACCAGGAACCTTCTTGCTGTGAGGCAACAGTGCTAACCACTAAGCCACTGTGCTGCCCGGTCAGACAATATATTCTTCTAAAATCTAATCTACTAACAAATTTACAGTTATTCACATATTATTTTAGTTCAAAGTGTAGAAGGGGCACAAATGCTCCAAACAGTGTTTGGAGTTCAGCACTCAGTTCAACACTTCTGTTTAGGCTTTTTTCCAAAAATCACATGCTTTTTAATCCTATAAATATTTCCTATGAGTCTTTTCATGATCAAAAATGAACTGTCACTGAGCAGCATTAACACAACTGTTTATAGAATTTTTGTGATCACCACATCAGACAGAAATGAAAACACTGTCAGTAAATCCCAGCAGCAGCAGTGGCGTCTCTCAGTCAGGTGGCCTAATTTCAGGTCATTTGAATGGTAACCAAACTTGCAAAGTAAGCATCCACTCAGCGTCTGTGATTTTACACAAGCCCATGCAAAACAGCTCTATCTCTCTCTGCTTCAAACGACACTTTAAAGTTATTGTGTAGCAGGAAAATTCATATTCAAAACTGACTTTATCCTGCATCCAAATGCCACATTAAAACCATACCTGCTTCTGAAGTGAGACAGATAAAGGATTTTATTTGCAGTTTGTAATGCCACTCATCTTGCTAAGTTCCCATATGACTTGATACAAGTAATCGTGATATGGACTAGCCTGTGGAAAGGCCTCACTTAATCACATGGTTGCAACACTTGGTTGTGCAGTCAGCTGGGCGGGCTTTAGGTGTGTGTGTGCATTTGAGGTGGGTGTGTGCTTTTGCAGGGGACTGAGGGACAAGGTTGAAGGGAAAGGCAGATGTAGAGAGATGCTGCCTCTGTTCACAAACACCTGAGAGGAAGAAGAATTAGAAGCATAAAATAAGAACATCTAAGACAGAAAGGAAAGTGTTTTTCTAAGCATGGCGGGACAGTCTCACATCTGAGAGAATCTTCTTCTGGTAGTTCTTCGTCAAAAAGGTAAGACAACAAAAACAGCCAAACTTACTGTCAGTGTTGCTTATGTTCCCCTAACATCCAAAAACTTTTACCAACATGGACAAGTACAGTGGTTTTTATATCAATAGTCAGAAGTGGCTAAAAACATACCAAATATTTAATCATTTCAGCTTTCCTAATGAAAGGATGTGCTGAGTCACATGATCATGTTGTTAAGTTGTATATCACATTTCATGGAGCTTTTGGAAGATAAAATAAGTCTTTGAGAACTTCTGGGTATTTAACTTGTTAAATAGCACCAAATGAAGAAAATTAAAACTGAGCTGATAATAACTTTCTGCTTTTAGTTTTTGTTTATTGCCTTTCTGTATTTTGTTGTCATAAAATTAATATATTGTCATTTTTGCATGACAAAATAAAAGTTTGAAGACATTTACTTGAATACTTTAATTGTCATTAAATTAAAATGGCAAATGCTTGATGGTTTCAGTTTGCAAATGTATGTTTTCATTGTATTTTCTTATATTATGTCAAAATAAAATAAACAGTAGGGGAGTTTTTCACTCATATTAGAGAGCTTCAACTTTGGACTCCAGGAAATGACAGTGCATTTTACTCCTTTTTATTGTTTTATTATTTTATTGTTATAATCCACAATTTCTGCCTTTATACTGATATAAAGTTTATCCCTGAGGACAGAACATCTTAGATACTAACTATTCCAAAGTACACGTGGTAGATATGTTTTCACTCTTAACCTCAGTCACTGCCATTGTGGGACTGTATCACGACAAGTATTTTTTTAATCTGTCAGACTGAAACTAATACACTTTTTTAATGCAAGACTGTCAGAGGCTTATTTATTAAAGTGTTAAAAGATGTCACATTGTTGAACTTTGGTGCCATTAAAAGAAAGCTAGTTTCCGCTGACTCTTCAGACATGCCCACAAATCAAGCAATAACAGAAATGACCAACACTTTGATGCACATGAACATTCTTACAAACGCCAGAAGCTTCACCAGCTGTGTTTCTTGCTGCACTTCAGCAAGTCTGGCACAAAGGAGGAAACCTGAGATCTGCTGAACCTCCAGCCACCATTATGAAGGCAGCAGAGGCTTCGGTGCCCTTGGAGCCTCCGCTCTGTCTCCGTCTCCGTCTTTGCAGCTCAGACATTGTGCTGCTGAAAGATTTTGCAGCTGGTTAGCAATTTCCGTAAAAGGTTCTCTTTACTGGTTGTGATCGCTGAGGCTTTGCCGAGCAGATCACCCAAACATAGCAGAATACATGGTAACTTATTAAAACGGACTGGGGAGGGGGGCCTCCTTTATGTCAACAGAAGTTTTTGTCTCAAAGGTCACATCAAAGTTGAACTAAAAGAAATATGTGTGGATATTGTACCGCTATCATCTGTTACTTAACAGAGGCTGAAAGTACTTCTTAGTTACTTTGCTCTACAGAAACTGCTTGGTGGAAAGCCAACAAAACCTATGCAAATGCTGTTTAAAGGTCTGTAAAAGAGCAAGCTGCCATTCAAAGAATATAAACATTCATGTTGTGAATATTGACAGTAATAAAATAAAATAGTTTCAGCTTTAAATCTGAAATCTGGAGGAAGGAATATAAAAGAAGTCAAGGGCGAGATGTCTGCTTCAGGTGATCATAAAAGCTGTGTTAGTGTCTGTGCACTCAGGTAACAGACAGGTAACATTAGGCCTACCAGAGTAAAAGCACCACGGCTATGAAGGGTGCTTTAATGTGCTGAATGAAGAGTTTCAAGCCAATGGCTAAACCATAATGAAACAGTCCAGTGAATGTCTGTGTTTGAAACTTTGCGTGCAAGGTGCCAAACATCACATGGTTCAGATAAGAGTCTGATCGCTGTTTCTCCAAAGGACACAGACTCTTTATTTGCATAGGTGCTGCATGATAAAAATGACCACACCAAAGGAGGACTGTGCGCCTCTTTGCTTCCATTCAGCCCTCATAAAAGCTACATTGTTGCCTTTATGAAACTCATAAAGCTTGGTTTATGAGCTACAATGTATCCAAACAAGCTCTGGAAATTTTATGGTCAGTTCAGTTTCTGTTCTGACAAAATATGCTTACAAAGATGTCTGGATTTGAAAGTCTAACAAAAGTATTAGTATGCAAATACCTGCATACTACTTTAATTGTGTTATCTTGAGAAACTGGGCAATTCTGACTTACTTTATACATCGCAGGGCAACTCAGTGATTGATAATACTTTTAAACTGATCTGTTTTTATATAGTTAAATCAGAATTAATAGTGTAGTTATACCATACAGCTTTCAAATTCACATAACTGATATTTACCATTGAAATGTAATTCGCTAAACTTGAAGTGTTCTGCACAGCTCTTTTACAGTTTTATTCGTCCCCTGGACACCAGTGTGGCAGCGCTGCCATGCAGCATGTTGGCCTTCCACTCAGAGCAACTTTTGCTTCAGTGTCTTGAAGAGACATAAGGACAAGTTAAGAAACCAAAAATAAATCAGTCACTTAGCCTGAGCGGGAGCCTGGAGGCAGTGTAGAAGAGATACAAGGCTGCAGATACAGAAAAGCTGCATTTAACCACAGCTGTTGTATACATACAGTTTACAGTATACACAGTTTTGTTTCTAGTTTATTACATCTAGGGTAAACCACACAATTTAGATGTTAAACCTTAAAGGGTAAACAGTGGAATAGCAGCCTTTCTTTTCTGCTCTTCACAAAAGGCTTTATCATTCAGGTTTTATTAGCACCCTTCAACAGTGCACCAAAGTTATTTCTTTAGTGGGTTTTAAAGCATATTTTATGTCTCAAACAATGAATGTCTTCAAAAAGAGAAACATATTTCTGTGGTTAGTTCAAGGCCTTCACCTTTAGATTATTGATATAACTGAACAGGAGTTTTGTCTGTACTGATTATAAAATAGATAGATATGTCAATCCAGAATTAAAGCCAAAAATGGCATCATACAATGTCTCGTTCTTGACTCGCCAAATATCAAAAATGATCTGTGACAATTTGTGACAGTAACCAGCTGTCAAAAAAAGTTTGTAATTATTGTATTATTGCTACGAAATATTAATTGTAGCTAGAATAGGCACTTTGTTACCTCCACTGGATTAAAATAAAAATGAAAGACGGAAAGCTGGCTTTTTGGACAAGAAACCTATCAAAAATAAATGTTTCTGATAATAAGACTACCAATTTTTGTGCAAACGAAGTGACAAAAAGCAAATAAACTATGCTGCAACCTTTTTATTGTCTGTACCAGGAAACCACTCCACTTCTCTGACACCTTTTGCAGCCTTTAACAAAACAAAAGATCTGCTGTGTTTTTACAGCAGATATAACCTATGAACTACTCAGCATTTGTTGTCATGAGCTTTGGACAATATCTTTTAATTTTGTGTGATATTCTTTCTCATACACAGCAGCGTCAGTATCACAACAATAAAATCATAGCACCAAGATAATCATCAAACATTTTTGGCATATTTACTTGTTAAACTTGTGGAAGGGTAACATTGCAACTCACTGGAATGTTGCTGTAATGGGAATATTTTAATACATTATAAGGAATTGTTTAAAGACCCAAATTTAAGATTTAAAATGTTCTGAGGAAACAGGGATGAAGCATTTTTTTCTGTATGAGTAAGCTGATTTATGTAGGGCATTTTCCAAGGAGAGCACCATTAAACCTATTTATGATCTAGCTGGTCAGATTACTGAGTTAATAATTGTTTCATAAGTTATTTGTTTGAGCTCTATGGTTACGAGGCAACAGAGGCTCATAGAAGCTATTGTTGCCTCTGTATCTACGCATGTGCACAGAGCAGAATGAAGTTAGCTGTGGGCAGGAATGAGCTCCTCCGTGGGTCCTAATCGTAAGAAGGAAAAAAATATCTGTCTTACTTCGTGGTTACATAACCAGTTTTTAGAGCTGCAGGTTTCAGCAAAAGAAAGCACCTTGCTTCCTGATCACTGAGAGGCTGTTTCATATCAAATCACTCGTGGGTGACAGGGGATCCTGTTCAGGTGATCATTAATTTATCATCTGAGAGAAGAGTGTCTGGTGTTGTCCCCCCGTTCAGTTACATCTGCTAATCATGTAGATGTGCCACAGGTGAAAGAGTTCAAGCATAGCTGCTGCCTACTTTCAGAGATCATGTCTGTAGAGCAAAGCATTGTCACCGCCCCTGGTACCCATTGTTGTTTGTACTTTTGAACTGGCTGATCGACAATGAGCTCTAAAAGCATCGTGAGATCAAATGAGTTCAAACAATGTTTTGTAGCAGACGTCGTGAGAAAAATTGATGCATTTAAGTACAAATCTAAAGGATTTTTTTTCTTATTTTTAAATCAACAGCTCTGTACTTCACAGTTGAAATATTTCCCTTTTCTCTACAGTTGATGTTTATTCATAACACCTCTGTATTATTTACTATACATATCAAAATATATTCACATCACCCACACAAGTTTCTTTAGTAATATTAAGAATAACTGAGACCGATTTTTCAAATTGAAAGTTAGTGAAAGTGAGAAGCGGTTTAAGCTTTCCATTTTACTTTTTGACCTTCAGCAAAGGGTGATTGCTTAGTTATCATGATGATGGATCAATTATTATCACGTTAGTATTGTCCCTATCAAGACAAGAGCTTTCTAGTGCTGATAGAGGCAACTCTCAAGGATCAACATTGGGCCCCCTACTTTTTATTCATTGAATTATTTTCCTCACTCAACTATACAATGTACATTTTAGTGTTCATTTTACTGTTTCATGATCAATTGGCTCAGGTTTCATTGTGCTACACTCATTAACCAGGTACTTTTATCCAGGGTGATTTACAAGGGAGAAACATATTTAGGGCAATGTAAGTTTTATTATTTTTCCCGAGCATGCTATGGCATGGGAACTGGGGAAGTTGAGGAGTGAACCAGTATTTCCTCTTTGAAAGGTGGGACCTCCGCCCCTGAGCTACAGTTCAGCCAAACTATATGAATGGTATATTTTCTGTTTTTTTGTTGTTTTTGTTTTTTTTAAGGGTCTAGTCCAGTGCTTCTTAGTTCCAGTCCTCAAGTACCAGTGCCTGCATGTTTTAGGTGTTTCCCTGTGCCAACACACCTTATTCACATAAATCCATCATCTCTTTTGCTATAAATCTGTAAATGATGCCATAAGTTTAGCCAGGTCTGGTGGAGCAAGGAAACATCTAAAATATGTTGGGCAGTGGTATTTGAAGACCTGAACTGAAAATCATTGGTCTAGTTGATGTATTTGTATTTGGCAATTACATAAAAAGTTTGCATTGGATATGGCTGATATGAGTGGGTTGCTGCCATTACATTATCACAGCACAAGTCCACTGGTGAAACTTGAAAGATCAGAGTCATGATGCAATTAATGCTGATAGGCTCCAAGCTATTCGCTTTGTACTAATAAACTGAAAAGAGTGCAAAGTTCTGAGCAGTCAGCTCAGAACTCATACCAGCATATTTCAGCGACTTTAAAGTATAGACAGTCAGTGATGGCTACCACTCAACAACAGGCTCAGCTGGTAGCACACTGGGAATTTGATGAGTTTAGGTTCAAATGTTAGGATAATAAACACATGTTTGTACATATACCTGCTAA
>JAOWBL010000011.1:10921719-10956064 GCA_028564865.1 Zenarchopterus dispar | reverse complement strand
TGGTCACATTATTCTTTCTTTGGGTATTTTTATGATCAGTTTGTTTTTTACTGAGTTTTGGAAGATTTCTTTTAGGAGGTTTTTTTGAGCAGACACAGCCTCTGTAGGGATGGGGTTTTGGTGGGTGACAGGAGTCATCCAAGTACCTAAAGAATAAATGGCCTTTCAGACAGGATGAAGTGGTCACTGTGTTTGCCATGAAGGGTTGAACATGCACTAATCCAGTCCATGTTGAGAATATGGATGCAGGTTTTATCTTTCTTCTCTTCAGTGAAAAGGTTTGGCTTTATTTGTAGTAAATATCGAGAGGATACGAGCTGTAGGGGTGGATGATCACTCCAAAAGAACATTTTTCTGTAAAAGAAAAAAAAAGCATTTCCACTGCTTTTTAAATACACCTATTAAACTCAAGTTGTTTTAAATGCACGCATCTTCCTATATGATGAAACAGAGAAAAAAATGGATTGCAAAGTAGAGAACACATCCCATCACGACATATCTGAAAGATCTTTAAGGTAGACCCTAAAGAACCAACTGGATGGGAAGAACAAAGCCAGAGCCTTTACCATGTATGCCCTTCTAACAATCAAACAATAATCTAGCCTGAGGAAGCGATACATGGTACTGATGTCAAAGCAAGAACCATCCTCACAATATATAGAGGGTTTCACCCCACGTCCAACACCCTGGGAGGGAGGCAGGGACTTACAAGCTTCAGGGCTGCTGTCCAGGTCAGCATCAAAACAAAACAAATTCAAAAGTACTTCAGGAAGTTGCCCTCCAGTGATGAAGTTCCAGATGAAAATTTCAAGCAGCAGAAGCCCAGTGAGGACATAGAGGAGAAACCAGGCTTAAACAAAATTCAGCCTGGAAACTTCATTTCCAAGACCAGCTAATTTCTTTTTTGACGTGGAATAAACAATAGATAAACTAAACAACAGTTCAATTAAAAATGACTTGTAGTTTTTATCAGGATTCCTTATTTACATGTAACTATACTTTAATGTTTCTGCAGCAGGTTTCTTCAACTTCAGTTATTTGTGCTTCATGGCCAGTGGACAAGATCTTCAGAAACACACATGGAATAATTTGTTGGAAAAACTCAAAATAGTCATTGAAACTGACAAAAGCAATAATAAACTTTAGATCACTTTATTGTACCAGTTTTTATTTCTCCATTCAAGAGATGGAAATATGCAGATTATATCAGTGCCAGCGTTTGTAATTGATTGTTTGTTTCCTTTTCAACAGGAAATCCAAAGACTCCAGTGGGCAGGATGTGTGGCTGACAAACGGGACCTACTGGAAGCTGAGAGAGAATCCGGGTTTTGCTAACATTGATAACTTTATTTTGTGGTGACGAGATGAGACCACAGCAACCTGCGCACTACACAGCATGAACGACAGAGAGGATGAATTTATCAGGGAACGGGACGGCATACATGACCCACTCTTGGAGAGTGGCGATGGTGCTGCTAATCTCGCTCCTTCTGGACAGCCATGGCTGGCTCATGGGGAGCATCCGTCATCAGTGAACCACCAGTGTGACTGGTGAAGACAGGAAAAAAGATCTTTACATTTTCTAATGCATTTATTAAACACCAAGTCAGAAAAAGTTGGGAAATAGCATCATATATTACTGAAAATACAAACATTTTTGTATGACTTTTATAACCTCTCTAACAATAAGCCCAAGATTTTTCATGTGTCATTGATTGAGCATACATCCACAACTACTTTTCAGGTCTGCAACTGTCCCCCCACATCCCCCCAAAACAAAACAAAAGAAAAGAAAAGTTTAGCAGTTTATTATGTTGCTATTCCTTTCCACAAACTTAAAAGCTTTTCCGGAAGTAAAGTTTTCTTTTTTGTCCACTCAGTCTCTGTTAAGGTCAGATCAGGACAACCAATAGGCCAGTCTGGTAATCGTACCCTGCTCTTCCATGGCCGCGCTTTGTACCATGTGCAGGAAGTGGTTTTTCATTACTTTTGGCTTCCTTGAATTACTATTTTTTTGAAGGCAACAATGCAAGTTGTCATCAGAGAACTCCAGCTTTGGAGCAGAATCCGGAACAGAACTGTTTTCTCAAGGTGCTTTTGTTGCAGGATTTGCTCCTTGATTTTATTTCATTTTGTCAGCAATCACACTCTGGTGCAGGACAAAACCGTTGGATAGGGACCTTAAAAAGGAAGTAGTCTGACTCTGAATCGGGTGTGGTATGGATCACCACATCATTTCTGCAGGATTGGATACACCTGGAATTTTAAGGGGAAAATAACACTTTAAAAACTCATCAAGTGATATGGACCAAAGCTACTGAACAAGGGCGACTCGACGCTAAGACAGTTTTGTGTTTATACTGGGAGGTTGTGCTTTAACCTTCTTAAAAACATTATGTGTTGGCTGAGACACTGTCATTATAGCCAGCAAAGTACTGGACCTGTAGTTACTTTATGTCTGTGTTCTCCAGCCCACCACAGAGTCCAACTGCTTGCTCATGCCACGTCCGATCCTAATCTAGTCCTCAAATCTGAGGGATATAGTGTCATTTTGATTCATTCACGGTACTTATTTTTTAATGTCGTTACTGGCCTTCAGTTCCCACCAAATCTTTAAAGTTGGAAGTTGTCACTGGCCTGAAACAGTGGGAAGGATGTATATTGATAAATAAAGTGAAGCTGAAGAGACACTTTATACATCATCAATCTTCAGTTTGAATTACCCCCACTCCTAAAAAAAACTGTCAAAACTATCAAAGTTAAACTAGTATTTATTTTTTAAAAACCATTCCCCATACTGTCCCAGCTTTTTCAGATCTGGCCTTTTCTCATTATCATTCTTGTTACTTTAGATGACTGAAAACAACTCTACGCTTTTTATTCTTTTGTGACTTTCACAGTTAGCTGTGAAACTTCAGATGAATTTTTGTGTGAAGTTAGTAAGAGGCTGATCATAATACGGCATTATATGTAAACTTTAATTGAATCTCATCCTCTTTGCTGCATCTTCAGCTGACTGTTTAAATGTTGTATTTCTAGTCGGATTGTTAAGGGGTATAATGTTTCTCCATAATCTGTGTTCTCAAACACGAGGCAGCAGGTCTCACAAATCAGCTTTAAATGGGATGATACATCACCAGCGGCTCACAAGCTTTGTGAAGCCTCTAAAGGGTGTTGCAGAGAAAGTCTGTGCTGAATACACAGCCGTGGTGTTTATGCTTATTTACAGTGTAGGTGTGTATATATTGTGACTATTATTGGCTGATCTGCCAGTGACAGAATTTCTTTCCCTCTGCACGTCACTACCTGTATTGGCACCTACAAATCAAATACTCTGTGGGCTTAAATTAAAATGAACTATAAATATGCACTTTAGGCATGTATTTACATAAGGAGAGAATATTTTAAGCCATTCACATGTCATTAACAGTATTCAGCTATTTGAAGGGATGTACATACTGTATATGTGTATTTATAAAGTACATTAAATCACAAATATTACTTTTGTGTTTTCACGTTTGTTTTTTTTCAGAGAATTGATTCTGACTGCTCTTGACAGCAGATAGATGTGTTGTTGTATTAAAGGCTGTCATTTTCTCTTTGAAAACGTATTTAGAATAAGTATTTTTATTTTTCAAAAATCAGCACATTGAAGCAGTAAAATATGACATGTGGAAGCTTTAATTTCATGAATAATATTAATAAAAAAAACAACAAATACACAGTTATGCCACCTTTATAATAAATAACAGTTTCTATTTTCCCCTTTAGAAATCTTCTCTTTCATTTGTTTCTGCATTGACATGTTATGCTCAGAACGTTTAGACTAACAATTACAGCTCCTTTTGACACAAACAGTGCACATGGATTACACACAAAATAACATGCTTGTCATTTGAGCTGCATTTGCTCCTTTCTCCACTAATTATTTTTTTGTATGATACAGTAAAATTTGGAAATCAGTCTTATTCTTGTCATCGAGGGAGAACTTGTTCCAGGAAACAGACTTGGGAAGGTTGGAGGTACTGCGAAGTTCAGCATGAAGGGTTCTGACGTTGATTGTCGTAGCAGAGATATTCACCAGGAGTCCTTCCTGAGGTATCTGAAAGCACTTTGATGCTGTCGTTTGATCTGAGCTGGTGCGCTGATGTAGGTGCCAGGTCACAGAATGTTCCATATAAACCACAGCACATGAAGTAATCATTGTCTATAGGCTGGTGTTCTCATTGTTTCTGCAATGATACCATTAAATCTAAACAAATTTTCATCCCATTTATTGCACTTAAACTCACTTTGTTTGTTATACAGTTTCATTAAGGTACTTCAAGAAGCTTTCTGTAACAATTTTAACATAAACATTAAGCAGGAAACATCTTTTGAAAATATTGTGCATAACATCCTCATTTTTTTCTTTTTTTTTTTTACACATCTGCTCACTTGTCAGCGCTCGTTTTTAGTTATCATTCACATATTTGCATAAAGGACAGAGTTGTAAAGACTGGATTAGCCCTACTTGACACTGACTGGCTGCCCATTGCCCCCAGTGTTGTCTGACTCTATTAGCACACCTGCTGAGGAATGAGGAGCACATCTCTGATCAGCTCCGACTGCGGCCTCACTCTTTATTTCTGTCACCAGGCCGAGCCGAGCCTCTGTCAGCCACTGTCACCACATGATAGGCACAGAGACGAGGGAGGAAATGCAGAATGTCTGTTTGGTCACTGTGCTTCCTGTTCATTGTGGTCTGCAGATGACAGTGGCGACTTTGTTTACTTACAAGTGCATGTGGGCATCCTCAACTTCTTATGTTGAGCTCATCTGGAGGACTGGTGTGCTGCTCTCACTGTAAGGCAGCGGTTTGGAATAAACCAGGAGCATATAACCTAGTAAATGAGTCCTTCTCTTTTCTTTACAGTACTACAAACCTTATTACACAGTGAAAAATATATTGTCATTGTTAGAAGGCTAACATTAAAGGTAGTCTGATCTGAAGACAGTTTTCAGGTTACCATTTTTGTCCCTTCGGTTTAAAGCTGGCATCCTTCCCTTTACGGTTGTACTAAGTCAATTATCAATACTGTTATGGATTATGGGCTTTGTGTGATGACAGAAGCATTATCACATCGACCAGTTGTTCTGAGGTCAGGACCTTTGCACTTTATGCAAGCAAAGAAGTGTGCAGCTGTTTTTTTATTTTTTATTTTATTTTTTTACAATTTATTCTAAGAAGAATAGTCTTGTCAAATAAATGATTTGTTTAAATTATGCCAAAGCTGAAGCAAAAATAAAGGCTGATGAATTAAAACAGAAGCATTTTGACTGGTATAAATACCGGATTGTTAAAAAGAACGGGTGACAAGTTGCACCAAAGATTCACACCTTCTTCCAAATTACCCTCAATGAAATCATGTTGCTTTATGAAATCATTGACTTCACCCTGACCCTTTACCTTTGATAGACTACATTTAAAAGAGAATAATCACAGTGAGGATCTTTCCTAAATGATGCAAGATTATCGCTTGAAAACGTAATCTACAGATTGTCTTCACACCTTTAAGTTATGAAGATGCTTCTTAAGAAACTGTTAAACAGCTTTGGAAACTCCCTTACTTTATACACTTTTGTATCGTCAGATGAAGCGGAATAGTGGATCCAACAATTTCAGCTGACTGATTAAATGTTTTGTTTGCACTTTGTGTCTACTTTTATGGAGACTCATTAAATTCATTCCACCATTAGTTCTAGCAACACCATAAAGCACTGGTGTACCTGTTTTCTGACAATGTCCAGCTGTTGTGCAAGAAATATTGGTGGGAATATCAAATACCAGTATGTTTAATGAGCATGTTAGATTTAATACATTTAAAATTGCTCCACAGATATTAAACTCTCCACAGTCCATCTACACCAACTTGAAAACATTTGACCAACAGGCTAAGTCACCTTTGCGTTATGTCTCCTGTTTTTTTTTTTGTTTTTGGGGCGGGGGCATCAAAGAAGTAGCTGGTAACAATAACTGGGAAAAAAGTCATCTTTATCAATAATCTTGTGATTATTCTTAGAATACGTGCATGAAGAGGATAGTTTTTTCCCAATATTGCTTACCTTTTATGAACACTGGATTTTTGAGAAGCAGAAAACATTTACATGAAACATGAAATTGATAGCTGAAACTGTAACGATCAGAACAAAACTGTTGAGGGGAAGGTGGGTCTTTAAACATGAGTCAGTCAGTCACTGCGCTTCAACAGAAATCCACATCTGATGCCAGAACCAACACAACTACAACCGATCACTTTTCATGACAACAGAGTAACCCAGACTCTGACATGGGTTATAGGGTGCACAGAAATTGAATTTGCACATTGATTAGGTTTATCTAAAAATATATTTTTTTGACAAATCAAAGATATTACTATTATTCTTATTTTCATTTCGTTGGACAAATGAACTTAGCATGTACTCACAGCTGAGAGGCTGCAACTAGCAAAAAGTAACAAAATTCTGCTTAACAACTGACCACAACAATTAGATTATCAAAGCGAATTTAAAGGATTTATTGTTGGTCCTCTTGTAAACGTCTCCTCCAAACACTGATGGTGAGGTTTGAGGTCAGTGTGGCTCAGCAGCTGGTCACATGAACCAGACGTTCTACGTCACTGGCCTTTGTGTTTTAAATTTATTCTGATGTCTAGGATTAAATCACAATTCAGCACATTTCATCTCACGATTTTACCTTCAAGCATGCGAGATATGTTGGATGGGCTTCGGCTGCACTGGCTAGTTACAAGCCTGCTGTGGTCGGTTATTTACTTAAACATGAACAGAGATGCACACAAATAGTAATGAAGCTTACTTCAGAGCAAGCATTTGCTGAGCTGCTTCAACCCCCACTCACATGAATCTGTTCAAATATTCTGGCCTCTGAACTGGGAGTCTGCAAAACTCTTCTGTTGCCACTAGTGGGAGCTGCAACGTGCATACTGGACCTGATTGGACAGAGCAGAGTGTGTGCAAATACAATTTCTGCACAGAATCGTCAGGGGCAATGAACATGAGCATATTGTGAGGAAATGTGTCGATGGCTGGGTGGTGAGACAAGACATGGCAAAAGTGGCAGAAAAAGTGTTTGATGCAGAAAGAACAGACAATCCCCGCAGGCGTCTGTCAGAAAGCAGATATGCAGATCTTGTTTTTTCCCTTTCTCCAGATGTTTCAAAGACTTAGGTCACACCTCTGTGTGTCTGTTTGTTGTTCATGTGACTGGAGGCCTGTTCCTGAGTCACATTCACTTCCATTCACTTTGACAGTATCCTTGAAAGTTCCTCCTGTAATCACCTGACACTTTTGAGATGGGAGTTTAAAACACGGATGGCTTCACTGTGTGAGGTTTATCGTGTTAGAAAAAAAAGACTGTTCCAGCCCTTTCTCGTAACCTGACTGGACAGATATATATGTGCCTATGAGGGTGGTGTGGAAAGGTGTCGGGGAAAGACTTCAGCCACCGAGGGGATGTGTGAGGTCTTCAGTGGGTGTAATAGCCATAATAGTCTGCATCACTGTTGCTATCTTTCTCACAGACCTCTCCACTGCGAGGAGGCGGGGAGTTTTCAGTGCTGGATGTGTAGGGGGACACCTTCCTCTTCTTGTTGTCTCCGACGCTGCCCTCAAACAGGCCTGAGTCGGTTGAGTCTGCTGATTTCACAGAGGGAGGTTCGAGCCAGGCGTCCTCTGCCACCACTCCCACAGTGTCTTTGGGCTTGTCCTGCGACATGGGTGGCTGAAGAGACTCGAGGTGTGTGTGAGAATGCAGCCTGGGGTGGCCAGGTGACTTAGAGGAAGATGATGGTGAAGAGGAGGATGATATGGGCTTAAACCAACCCAGACTGGGGCAGGGTTTACTAGGATTGGTGAGGTACTGCGGGGTGGGTCGGCTGGCGCTCCAGCCTGCTGAAGTGGCACCTGAAACAGACACACTGGTGGATGCAAAAGGGTTGTCTGGGTAGTAACTGAGGGCATGGTGAGTGGGTGTCTGCAAGGAGAAAGGCTTGTAAAAACCATTTCCACAGAAGTCCCCTTCATAGGAGGAAGGGAAGTCAAGTCTGTTGGGGGCTATGCCCTGCTGTGGGTGCAGGTACCATCTGCTGTGGGGTCCAGGACTGGAGGATGCATCTTTGTGCTGCTGGCTCATGCCAATAGTCTCACGGCCATAGAAGCGACTCTGTGGAAGTGGGCTCATGTACTGTTCGGAGAGGTAGCTTTGGGGGTAGCAGCCCCCCAGCACCTGCTGGCTCTCTGTAGGCGAAGGGGTGAGGCGATCAGAGTCAGGAGGAGCATAAAGCCTATAGGCAGAGGGGAGGAGGAGGGGAAGCAAGAGAGTGTGAGAAGAAAGAGAAAAAGAAAAGGTGTTATTTCCTGCTCCAACCTCAAACAACTATCAAACATCGCTACAGCCCCTCACACCTTTCCACTGAAGCATGCTCAGCAGCAGGGCAGTAATTGCATCTATTTTAATAATAAAAGGCTGATATGAGCACTCAGGGCATTTAGATGCCAGTGGAGATCCAGTCTCATTATTTATGCAATGTTCACACAATGTTTTTCATCCAGTGGAAAAGGAGAAGACATATCATAGCTTTCTCTGAACAAATGCAGCTATTTTCCAAATTACTTACGTGTCATAATTGTCGCGGAAACCTTTAGCGAAGGGGTTATGGTCTATTTTCAGCTGAGTGATCTGTGTAGGGAATAGGAGGAGGGCAACGAGAGAATGTAAGCAAGGGAAAAAAAGGAGTGAGCAACCACGATGAAGAAACAAGAGCAGTTAGAAAGGAGGTCAGTGACTAATAATTAATAAAGCCAACATGCTATTTCTTCTCATTTTGGAAAAAGTTGATCTTTAGAACCATAGAGTGGGTGAGCACATGTACTGAACCATCCCAGTGTATTCTACCCCAGCATCAGAGACACTCTTACATGCTGTGTTTGAGCAGCTGTTAGAGATATAGTGAAGAGCACACGTACTGGAGGGGAGTGAGCTGCAGAGCTCCGGTCAGATGAGGTGAGGCGACTCCAAGCTGAACTTATCCCCACAATACCTACCTCCTCATGCCACGCTGACACTTATGCTATAAATCAGAGCCATGTAAAACACTAACACATGCTTCTGACATCAGACACTTCTAGCATCTTTAAATAACATTTTTCTTTTTATTCTAACGGGTGTTATGATGGCTTTGCTGTGAGTGGTTGCACCCACTCAGTGATTACTTTTATTATCAATAAGCAGGTAAAGAAAAGTAATGTAATAGAGTGATACTCACTAGTCTAAAAGGTGACACTGAGACAGATGGTGATTAGTCAGAGGGAGCTGGAAAACATCTAATGTAAACCTGGCAACTTACATCTGCGTTCTGATAAGCAGTGACAGCGATGAACTGAGTCTCCGGAAAAACAAAGGTCTGCGCTTTGGACGACAGGAAGGGGTCCTCTGAGCCGTCCTCCTTCACCTCCACGATGTGAAGACGAGGCTGGTACTTATGGAGCGACTGGAGGACTATCATCTGGAGACAAGGAACGACAATAATTCATTTTCATATGTTCCTTGGGACATCAAAGATAACTTTTAGAAAAATTGACCCTTTACAAAATTAGAAAAAAATAGCAGGATTTTTTTCAAAACTTTATTTCATAATAATAGAAAGAAAAAACAAAAATGTGAATGAAAAGGAATTTGAACTCTTAGACAGACTGGGATGCTATTTTAGGACTTATGGCTGCACAAACAGAAACGTTGGATGAGAAACAAAAGGCAGAAAGGCACCTGTGCTACGTTGTTGGTGCTGCCCTTGTTGTTGGTGAGCTTGAGCTTGCTGAATGACACTTCTTGTCTCATCCAGTGAGCTCCAGTATTGGGAGAGTCGGGGTGCATATACATCCTGTTTCCTGCAATCGAGACAGCAACTTGTGAGCTCCAAATACTTTTGCTTCAGAGCATAAACAATACTTTATTCACTGAAAAAAATCAGAAAAGCTGTTTCAGCTGCAAAAAGAGAATAAATGTAACACAAGCCACTTGAAACTTGTAAATAAAGGTTTCATTTTAAGACAATGAAAATGTTTGTTGTGTATACACAAACAACAACAGAGCTCTGGGTGTCTGAAAAGAACACCTAATTCCTCCTAATAAGAGTAAAGCTGAAGATACTGTCAGTTTTCCTCAAACATCATATCTCCTGCAGCCATGGATGCAATCAGCACATATTCAGAGGCAAGAAATTTCACAGCATTACCACAATGACCTGGTAACCTTTATACATGCTCACCGCACAAATGCACTATTAAAGCTAATTGAAAAAGTTTCACCGCAGTTTCCACAATTAAAGCAGACAACACCTGGCAAATGTGTGACAACACCTTCCAAGAGTTTGCCTCATTTACATAAATGTGGTTTGCCCATCATCAATCACAGCCAGAATACACGAATCTTGGTCGACTTACTTTTCTGCTTAAGGTATGAAAATCTAATGATCTGATGAATCCAAAAGGGTGTGTGTGTGTGTGTGAGAGAGAGAGAAGGGGGGGTAGCTGGGACAGTATAGGAAATCTAAATTAAAAAGGGTTCTTACATTTACTTTGGCTTATAGTTTATTGCAGTCAGGATGACCACAAATAAATTGATGGTTTTTTCTTCCATTTCAGACCTGTTCCATACATACATTTTGGGACATTGAAGCTTTTGCATTTTTTGTAATGTTAAATTTCCTTCTCAGAAAACTTTAAAGGTGTTTTTGTGCTGAGGATAAAAGGTGTTATTTTGTCCCACTGCTCTTGAAAACATGACTTAAGGTGTACAACAGTATTGAGACGTTTCTGTCTTTTTCTTTTATTTTCAAAATTCTCCAAACATTCTCTATTCAGGACCAACAAGGACAGCAGACAGGACAGACAGTACCCTCTTCTGCCACAGGAAGGACTTTCATTTGCAGACAGTGTGATTTGGCTTTGTCTTGGTAAAAGAACGCATGGACCTTTGAAAATCATTTTCTCCATTGATGCTGATAATACAGAAGAGTAAAAGAGCTTTGTCAAAAGTACTGACACAAACCCATAACATCACTGAGTCTGGCTTTTAGTAGTTTGGACACTCTGAATTTTCATCTTTGATCTCCCAAAAAGATCTGGAATCCTTAATTGTCCAACCACAATACACACTTCCACTGAGTCATGATACAATATCTATCCTCAAGCATTTGTTGAGAAATCTGTTGATTTTCCCTTCAACAACAACAACAACAATTATATTGATAATCCATGAGACATGTTGTTGGTCTTTTAAAACTCCTAAAACATTGCTTTTGTGACATGTTCAGTAAATAAAGCTGCATCTCTTTATAGCCCACATTCTAGAAGATTTTCATACATGGATATGACACTGTTTTAAAAAAAAAAGATATAATATACTGGTCAAAACGGACTCTCACTTTACTATGTAATCTTTTTCTAAATATTAAAAACATTTTTACTGATTTATTAATGGTGCATTAATTGCAGCATCGCCTAAAGGGCAAATCTGCCAAATTCAAGAAGCTGAATAACTTCCACCAATCGCTGAAAACAGTCAAAGATATGAAAAAACACAGAACATAGACGTAATATTTGATTTGTCACTTCTGGGGTTGTTGTAACAATGTCCTGCAACATGGCAGAGAGACGGAGGACAGCTTAGGACGGCTCTTTGGATTAACATGCTGAAAGCAGTGATTCGTGTTTTCTTAGACACAGAAAGACTTGAAACGTAGTTCTGAAATCCCACTGAATCTTTGTCAGTAGCTCTGCCTGAACACCGCGCACTGGAGCTGAACTAAAACAAAATCATGTACTTTCAGTTAAATGGTAAAACTCTTATTTTCTATCTCATAATTCTAATCATTTGAATAACGCACCATATTCTAATCTAGATCATCTATGATCAAATGATAATTGTTATTCTGCAAATTAAACGCTTAAACCTGAAACTGCTCAAACACTGAAGCTTTAATGAATCATATCCAATGAAGCAGATAATTAAAAAACAAACAAACCCCCCACCTAAAAAAGCAAACATAAAAAAACAAGAATCAAAAAGACAATAATGTCTGCAGAAGCCTTTCAGCCTTCTAGCATATCGTAATGCATGTCACAGCTGCCACAACACCTGTAGACGTGTGGCTCTATTCCTAGATAAACCACTTCCTTAAGAGCTTTAGTGATGCACACACTCATGAAGACGTCTTTCGTCCTTACAGACTGACCAGACGTTTTGCACATTAGTCTCTTTTTTAAATGATTAAGACTGAATCCGAATAGAAACAAAATTAGTGTTAGTGCATTAGTTCCAAGTAAAAGAATCTTACTTTTTCATCCATTCCAAGGAGGTCTTCCTTAACAGAAAAGTACACCCTCAACTTATGTCTTAAAATGAATGATAGCTAAACAATCAGAGTGGAAAAAGAGTTTTTACTGATTAGAAAAGCCTTTTTTCACAAGCTGTATTGACAGCTTTTGGGTCTACAGTAAATAAGTTCTCTGTTACAAGTAAAAGTTGCGTGGACAAAAGGTTCAAAGCACCAAAAGTGAAAGTATAAAACAGGGTATGATATCACTGGGTTAAAGTCATCTTGCATTAATGGATACATCTCTTTGATGCTGCAGCTGATTAAGGTGGACTAACTGCTTCCATTTTCCTGGGAAATTCTATCAGCTAAAAAAACTCTGGTCATTTATTTATTTATGAGATGGTCAGTTATTACGAAAGCTTTCAAATAAATATAAAGTGCAGTATTTTTCTCAGATGTGTTAAAAGGTAGAGCTGGCATAAATTTTAAAAAACTTTATGTAAATGTGTGAAAATTAGACAAATTTCAATAACTTTGATGGTTTATGTCAAGTTTCATTATCTGTCGTGTAATCTCCTCCTTAATTCTTTCTTTCCTAATAATCTTATGATCAAACTCTATTTCCCTGATCAAGAAAAGGGTTTGTGTTGACCTTAAATACAGCTGCAGTGGAAGCATACTCTTTCATGATTTATGGCTTGAAATATACCTGGCATGTTACCCTCTGCTTTCCCACACTGGACCCACTTGCCGCCTTGGTACCTCCAGTGGTGCTGGTCAGCTAGAACGACATCCACGTAGACGTTATAGTGGGCAGATGGATCCAGAACACTGATATTGAAGCTCAGAAAGGGGAACATCCTCCTGGAGGAATAAAAAAAAAAAAAAACTGTTGGTTTATATATATTTGTATCAGCTTTTTGCACCTTAAGACAGTCACTTGAATAAAAGTATAATTTTCAATAAAGAACAGAACTGTGGGGCCTCTTTACGGGAGGGAGGTGAATTCAGACTCTCTCTGCTTCTTCACCATCTAAAGAATCAGTGAATCAGAATCAGAGTGGGAGTGACGACAGAAGTAGGGGGAAAGGCTGACACTGTAGGTGAATATTTAATGTTGCTGTTAATAAAAGATGGCCCCGAAGATGCTCTTGATTGCTGGAGCTTTACGTGTTGAACTCATTTTGACCACCAAGGGGTTCAGTGAGACGGGGTAACCGGGAGGTCAGGGCGTCCCTGGGTTCACGGCCAGGGAAGGAGCTCGAGAAGCTGCTAATGTGACACACACCTATAACATGACATAATGAAATGAAAAAAATCTGTCAAAGACAAGCCCTGCTGACCTTCAAGAGTACTCTAAACATCAACAGTTCAAGTAGCATTGAACTACATGAATTGCTGTGTTTTTGCAAAATAGTTGTAAAAATTAGCCATTTCCAATTCAAAAATACTTTATCAATCCCCAAATGAAAATGAATAAATTAGTCAACATTATCTATTATCCTGCGGTAATTCAACATTTTAGCTGATGACCAAATATATTTATGAAACTAAAACTGCTAGCTTATTTGCAGTTGTTTCAGTTGAAGTTTTTGGAGTTACCCTGAGAGGAGAACTTTTATATATAGCTATATTTACATGAGAACATGAAAAAATGACCTTTTGTTTCTATTGTCATCAGCGTTGCTCTGCACTGCATTTTAAGCTCATGAGCACTTTGGTAAAATAACCACACATACACACTGGTGTTATAAACACAAAAGAGGCAGAAGTTCAAATAAACCAGTGAATGGGGAAGTTTCCCTCACTACTCTTGTGTGAAGCAGTCATATCGGCTTTTGAGGCTGGGATGGGAAAGGTGTCCTTTACTTTCCAAATCATAACTGGGATCCTGAGAAGCTTTCCAGTCCAAACTTTTTTCCAGGAGTTCGGATCTTACAACTTCCCAGCCTGAACGGGATCCACTAATATAAAAACTCTGGCTACAAGCTGAACCAACTCCAGCAGTCAGTGTATGTACCAGTCCCCTTTTATGTTTAACTATTGCGTTATGCCCAAATGAAGACCAGCCTCTAAACAGTCAAATGATATCTTTCACCTTTATGCTGCCTGTTGGTCACCAGAGTGTCATCGCCTGAGCAGCCATGAGTTAAGTCAACATGTTTGATATTTAGCCAGGCTGTTTCACACTGGCTAACAGCTCATCAGCTTTTGTACCAAGATATGGGTAACTCATGCTGCCCTTCATCCCCATCCTCATGCTGCCGGGTGTTCAGTGAAGCAGGATTCACATAGATGCACTACAAATGGTCAGACTCGTCTCCGACTGGGCCTGATGTTTTCACGTATAGCGATAATCTGTCAAAAGATCAGAGGCCTGAGCTTCCAGCTGACAAGATGAACATTTCTGCAGTTTCCGTTGCAACCTTTGTTAACAGATGGATCCAAGATGCAAGATGTCACCCGATTCAATGTGAATGAGAAATAAGAGAAGTGTGAATTCTGCCTAATTTTGGAGCAGAACTCACTCTTGTTAATGTCAGTTTAAATAAAAACTTCTGGCTGCAATGAATGAGTGGGTGGGGGTTTCCAGTACAAGGTTTGCCAGTGAAAAGAAAAGAAATATGAATAGAGTGTAGATTTATAGAAGTGATTATTGTGTTGAAGAAACTTTATGTCTTAAATTAGTCATTATAAGAGACACACACACACACCTAAGCACACACACTATCACACGAATAGGCCTTTCCCACTAATTTATCACTCCTCTAGAGAAAAAATGTGAAGAACCTAACCAAACAAAATGAGTGCTCTTTTTAAATCCCAACTTGACCCACTTCTGCACTTTTGCTGACCCATATTTGCCCTTGAAAGATGACGTTGCCTCAAAGTGAGCTTTTCTGCTTAAACTCAGCCACATATCCACAACAAACGATCCAAATCTTTATTTTTTTTTTGGGTGTAAGGTTGCAAGTGGCCCTCAGAACACTGTAACCCACGACACAGCTAGCTAGTGGCATGTGGGACACACCTGACCCATATTAGACCTTACCTAAGCCAGCACCAGTTCATGACCTTTGACCCACATAACACTTAACAGCACTATAACTGAAATATGAGTAGCAAAAGTTGCCCAGATTAGGCCCAAATGTTTCTTCATTCTTGTCTATTGGATCACTGCCTGTCTTAATTTAAAAGAAGAAAATCAATATACGGTAAAAGTTGGTAATAGATTGAATAACCCTATTTTACCATTTTCTCCCCCATGCTTTCTCCACTATCATTACCATTACCAGACATTGTCTTTAGTTTCACTCCTTTATGACAAAACCTTTTCAAGCTGTCGCTGGGAAGAGCCTACCAATCGCTGTTCTGCTGCACTGAAGGGTTTCAACACATCTTTCTTTTAGGCTAGCCTTTGCAAAGTGCCTACTGAGTTTGTAAACACCAGACTTCTGTAAGAGTGGTTGCGAGATTATGAACGTTGGGGGGATCCGAAATTCAGCCAAAGTGGCGAGGGATATGCTGTCCACGAGATGGCAAACATGCAGAAAATGCTCCACAGTCTGGGTTTGAACCAAGAACAGACTTCACTGCCCGGCAGCCTAAAATCGGCTTCAATTCTTTATTTTTACACTAACTTTCACATAATTGCATATAAGTAGACAATAACATGTTTTAATCCCATATAAAATGCACTGGTGATTTAAAGGAATGCTTTACAGATGCTACACAGAAAAAAGAAGACCATTTAAATTATGCATTTATTGCTCCTTATTCTGATATTTAAGCTGCAAATGTGCACATGTCGCTCTGAGAGAAATGGTGAAGAACCTCTGCTGATTATCTTTCCATCTAGTGCAGAATTGCATGTGAGCAACCACAGTTGAGGGCAAGCAGAAAACTGTGGTAAGAAGCAGCATCGATCTGGCATGTCATACAACATTTCTTTATTTCAGAGGAAATGACAACGCTATTGTGTGGACGTGCAAAATTACTCATGAAATAATACCTATATTTATTCCACCAACGCTTTACTGCTTTATTTGAACCTATCAGTGCAAAAGTTGGATTGCTATCTGCAGTTATTTTGAAATTATTTGCATATCACAACATGTAGAAAGTCAAACTTTCCCAAGAATTTATGGGAATAGGAATTTATATAGTTAAACTTGCTCTGGTGTGATGTGAAAGTGACTGTTAATGGCACACAGACACACACTAGACACACACTGTTCCGGCATTCACTAGTGAAAGAAAACCCCACCCCACCCCACACCCGCCCCTCCTCGGCCCCCTGTGAATGGTCCCAGTCGGGTCTTTGCAGATACATGGCGAGTTCAGTTTAATGATCAATTACAGCTCTCTGTGAAACCCAATCCTGGCAGCAGCTCTTCAGAGGTTTGCAAAGAACAGGTGAAAGAGATCTTCCACTGCCGTATTTAATAGAAGTGAAGTCAGAAACCCTTAGAAATGGGCAAACCCACCTTCACATTGTGATCCTACGCCACAAGCTGAATTAATAGTGATCATTTTGCTCCTCTGATATTGTCAGTTCACTTATATTGAAGCCTTTTATAGGAAATCAGAACTAGAAGAAGGGGGAAACCATAGAAAACACAACACAGAGATATTTGCATGTGGGGGTGGCTCTTAGGCTTTCTGTACAGAGTTGCTTGGAGAAGCTAAAACACAATGAACAGCATGCAGTTATTTTCAGAGTGGTGGCATTGTGGTAACAATGGGTAGACTCACGAAGCTGCTCTCACTACAGCTTCTCATACACAATCTGTTTGTATTTTTTTAATTGCAAGGAAAACAGCTCTGCTGATTATCTGAAACTCTTTGCAGCCGCTGACACATTCATAGACTTTATTTTAACATCTGTAGGAATCCGACCTACAGATGTTACGCAGCAACCAGGCTGACGACCTAACCAACCTGCCAGCGTGCCATTCTGATTCATAAACACTTCACCGAAACAACAAATGTCTGATACTCCCTCAGTCTGTTCCACACGCGTGTGCACATGAACACTCATGACAGTAGTTTTCATCAGAAAGAATGTGATGAACCAGCCAGTTATAAAGAGACAGTGACATTTCAAAAAATCAAAATAAAGTGTGTGCATGCTGGAGGAAGAGTAAGGGGAGGAGGGCTGGCTTCAGGTTGACAGAGGACATGAGAAGGGGCAACCGTGGGGGGAAGTGGAGGTTAGAGTGAGGCGAAAGGAAAGAGCAGAGGGTGGAGAGCACGGAGGGAGGGAGGGCTGTAGGGTTTGTCCTGGGGATGAATGCAGAAGCTTGCGAGGAAGAGAGAAATTCACCGATTCACCAGGGAGAGGACTTTTCTGCATGAGTGCACCCGCTGATTCATCTGGACAGGAGCTCAGGTCCAGTTTTTGTCACCATGCGTGCGTCTGATCATCTGTGAGGAAAACATGCCAGTCTACAGCTGCTGCTGGACACAAGCACTCTTTTAATACGCTGACACTCTTGTTTACGTATTGACTTGTTTCAGATGAGAGGTGAAACGTCTTCAAGACCCTCATACAAGACCAGTTGCTTTCGTTTAACACTTGAGGAAACTGTGACAATATGACTGACAGTCTTCACAGATTTACTGCATTCTTTTTCCAGCAGAAATGTCAGAATGTATGTTTTGGAGGAATATGCTACATTACATAAGATTAAGGTATTATTCTACATTTTTGTTGTGGTCAGCAACTCTCATGGGAAGATAGTCTTTTTCTAAACATCTCTGATTCCATGAGATCAAGACTTGACTTATTATAGACCATAAATAAACCCTTTAAGGGGAAAAAATCAGTAAGAGAGTAAGAAAATGATCTCATTCACGTGCTGCTATGTTGTTTAGGTATTGTTGTATTTCTGGGACACAAATAACCAAAATTTCCTTTGGTATCGCTGGACTGGATTGTCCAAAGGAGGCAGGAGAGCCAGTTGTGTTTGAAGACACTTTGGGATCTTATTTCTGGAGATCCATCCTCAACCTTTTTGAAGATTCAGCTTAAGAGATGGTTTTTATTTTTTCTCATTTGCTATTTGGATGTGTTTAACAAACTACTAAACAAAATTTTCATAATTGTAGAGAGAGTTCAGGCAATCAACAAGAGCATCCCTTAGAAAGCACATCACACTCACTTCTATCCCTCCAAAAGGTTCATCCCAGTTACACCTTCTACAGTTACTGGTGTATTTAAATGATTCCCATCTCTGCAACTGATGCACAACTACCAAGTTTGCTGCTGCTCTAGAGCTCCACCACCAACAGTTTAGACATGTTTTTGTCTTGTGTAATGATATCCGTAGAGAGTTTTATACTGAATGGTTTGTAAGTTAAGATTTTCAGTCATGAAATAAATATTTTTACAAATTTGAGTCCAGAATTCGAAATCAGAAGAAAAAGAGATCATTTTCCCATTTTATTAATGGGAGAGAAACTGTTTTATCTGAACAAATTACTATTTTGTATATTTTGGACAGGATTTTCTTTTTTGAAGATGTATTTATTAAACTTGTTGCTGCCGATGGAAGATCTAGGTTTGTTGATCGAATGGAGATTTTAGTTTCAGTTGATGATTTCATTCGTAGATATTCCAGAAACAGACTGTTCCTGATGTCGTACTCCTGGACCGGATAGGAAAATGATGCCAGACAAGTGGAATGAAAGATGTGTTTAAGATGAGTGATGCCCTCACCAGCCCACGTCCAGAAGCTGATTGTTTTTTTTGGTTTTTTTGCTGCTTATAAAGTCGAGGTTGTTCCAGGATCAGGACAGGTTAAGCTGGGACTCATTACTCTCTAGAAAGTTAATTCTGCCAGCGTGAGGATGTATTCACATGACTGATCACATGTACAATCAAATTTTCTTTTCTTTGGTTTCTAGATGATAAATATCAGTACTCCATCCATCCATCCATCCATCCACCCATCCATCCAACGTAATGTCCCACTTTTGCTGCTGCAAATATTTGTGTAACTGAATTAAGAATATAGTTTTAGTAGCAGTGTTGCTCTTAGTTCTTTTTTAAAGTTATTGGACAAAACTCAAGGAATTTGGCATGCTTAAATACATGACTGCTTCATTATATATCTGTCAGATTTGTTCATTTATTTTGTGGAATTTACCAGCGTTCATTAAAAACACTTAATGAAAACTGTAGCCGTTTATAATATGTCTCTAAATAGTTGTATAATCTATTAAAGTACTCAGGACTCTCAACTTCAGCTTATTTTAAAATTTCCCTAGTAACTAAAGATAAACACTCTTAAAAAAATGACGACAGTGAGGCAAGGTAATAAATGAATCGGTGTTGGACTAATAGAAGGCGTTACTTGTGAGATAAGAGGAAGTACTTGTTTACCTATTTGAAAACATTGGTAGTTTATGATTCTGCGAAAAGGTGCATAGACATCCATACAGCTGAACAGGAAATGACAGGTCATACTGTTAAAACCTTGAAATAGGCCCACTTCTGCTTTCAGAGGTAGAAAACTAATACACATGACTTTGTAACATTCTCCACTTGAAAATTCACCGCTTCATTGTTTTATGTGATTATTCACATGCTTCATGGCACAAAACCTGCCACCATAGGCTACGAGACACCTTCACTTGTTCCCTCAGCGCTATGAAATGATACTTTCCAAAATAGGAGTACCTATTTTGGAAAGAGGATTTGATAATCAAGACAAAAAGGTGTTTTACTAAACAGCTGCGGTCTATTGAAACAAATACTTCCCATTCATTAAATTTTTATTAACATCTGGTAAGAGCCAAAACACCACTTCTATTTCTATCTACTCTGGGTTGAAACTCACTTCTCAACAACTCATGCCAGTACCTTGTTGTAATAAATAAATAAATAAAAATAAATAAAAATAAATAAATAAATAAATTCAAAGAATATTTTTCCTCTGCAAAACTACTTGACATCAAACTGATGGTGTTACCATTTGGAGTCAGTGGAGCAGAAAGAGCAAATGAGCATGATTCCTCTGAGCGAAAGGTTTAGTATTATTTCCCTAAAAGTTGTTTCTGTGTCGATCTTAGTCTTTTCTTCTTTGTAGAACATCCTCTGTTAAGGTCAACCAAAACTCTGCATTATTGAAAAACTAGTAACAGTCTGTAATACTTCTAAAATCTCTTATTTATTTAAGAGTAATATTTAAACAATTGAAATGTGATTCTAAACTTTTGTGAAGATTCAACTGAAATTTCCAATTTAAAAAAAGTCCCTTAAAATGAACCTGCTTCTTGGAAATTATTGTAGGGAAAACTTTGCTTCTTTGACTCATGTCTGAACCAGAAACACTCCAGGTGTGGGATCAGCACACTGGCCAAACAAATGAATAAGGAGAAAAAGAAAGAAAGAAAGAAAACAAAATTTCACTTGACTTTCTTGTTTCATCTTTAGTCACTTGATTTTTTTAAAGCTGTCAGAAAACCCCAATTTTTTTGAAAGTGATACTCTCTTCTTTGTTGATATGCTTGACATCTTTAGCAAGACTTCATTTTGCTCTTGTACATGGCCCTCAACGCTCCTGCTCTTGCAGCCTTCACAAACTTTGCCACAGTCAAACGCAGGCCATGGACAGCCTGAAATGGCAACAACTTGTGAGGTGATCTGAATTTAGCCCACGAGAGGTGGGGATGAGGAGGCCCCCTCTCTGTGCTACAGGTCATGAAAATGTGTCAAACTTTAAAGCTCAGGTGTGGTACATGAGCAAAACTTCTGAGAGATCCGCCAGGCTGTGCACCGAGCGTCGAGCAGAGGCTGAAGAAAGCAGCAAAAAAGAGAATCTAGCCTTTTACTTCCTGAACTTCAAAGGTGCCTCACTTCCTCAACATTGCCGTCTAAAGCCTCAGTGGTGTTTGACCCGTCTCTTCTCATTTCTCTTCCCATCTTCTCTAGCTACCTGTGTTTTGATTAACATTGCAGACCCCTGGACTCTTCCAGAAGACCACAGCAAAATGACTGTGGAAGCTGGAATCCAAGATGAAAATTTAAGAAGGATATTGCCTCTGATATTCAAATACATCCCCTTTCTTCTTCTTCTTTTTTACTCTTTGTCCAACTTCACCAAAAACTGGTCTTTTTTTATTTTCAAAAGATGACGCATCATGTATTTTGTCATCTTCATCAGTTAACATATGGCACTTCTCTTTGCATGGGTGACAAGTGTAAGATAAAAGGCAGGGAAGTTTGTCAATGTCAGCAACTGAAATTTTCATAATATGAGGTCTGTGGTTTCTTTTTTTTTTTCTTTGCACAAGAGGAAAATTTGCTTTTTTCTCAAATGTGGAAGGATAACACCTCCGCACCCATTCCTCTGACCCTGTTATTATTGTGTACAACATTTGTTCAAAGAGATCTCTTTGGTGTTGGCGCGCAACTTTTGTTTTCCTTGCTGTGAAGGCCACTGATATTAACTGCTTAACAAATAAAGGAATAAAGAAATAAATAATTATGGCAATTGAAAACAGAGTGTTTCTGGAAAGGAGGCACTAAATGTCAAATAACAAAATAAATACACACTAATGCATAAACACATACATTTGCATATATAATATATATATATATATATATATATATATATATATATATATACACACACACATAAATATATATGTATATATTATATATATACATATTATATACACACACACATATTTTATATTATATATATTATATATATATATATACACACACACACACTCACATGCATTTCCCTGATTTTGATTTTTAAAAAATGCCAGCGAGTGAAGTCACTGTAAATATCACTGTCCTATTATGTGACAAAGCAATTATTTTCTGTGCACAGATCGGAGGCATGAGAAACCTATCGCCTGAAACCTTCTGTCAAACACAAGTGTGGCATATTATTGGATTAATTCTCATCGACATGACTGCATCTTAATGCTCGCTGACCTGTCAGAGCAGCCCGGCAGCACCGTCTCTCTCCTCCTCAGGTCTGCAGCTCTGCGCTCTGCTTTGGTTCAGAGATGCTCTTGTGACACTCCTGTCTTCCCCCCTGCTTAATTTTTAATCACAATTTCAGCACAACTTATCAATTTTAAAAAACTTCCCACTTCAGTTATGGTTCAAGTTTCATTATCAAAGTTTCTTTCTTCCTCTGGATGTCCTCCTTTCAGATTGAGCAGTTTGATGCCACACATAGATTTCTTTTAAAGTTGTTTATATTGTAGTAGGCTACATAGACTGTATTTTCACTGTGTGAAAATACAGTACAAAAAAATAAATCTTGTTTTTTCTGAAGTAAAGAGAGTCATTTTTGCTGTTGGACGTTGTTTTGATGAAGTGAGGGCACTACAGTAACACCAGAGGTCAAATAGCATCAGAGCCTGAAGCTGATATCGACACTCTTTGACCATTTATTTCACTCCCGAGCAAGTGTTGTTTCAAACAAATTTTCATCCGGTCAAAACAAATTCAAATTATTCAGATATATAAAGACGTTAATCTAATGCTATCAATGCACCTCTCACAAATTGTACTAACTCTTAAGTTATTCTGATGCTTAGGCTTGCTTTAATTTTGTGTAAACGCAAAGTGGAAATCCATGACATTTATATCAAATGCGGGGTCCGGAGATCACTTTAATCATCCTCACAAACTAAAAAACCCAAAGCTGCCAGCACTCCGTTACCTGACTAGTAACGTTGTGGTGTAGTCCTGCACAGGACCTGCAAGATTAGTTAGTGGAACCTCGAGTCTGGGATCTCTTCAAGGCTAAACTCTTGGGGGGAAATATTTCTGATTTTAGCGGAGCTCGTCACAAGGAAAATGAACAGGACAGCGGTGCGTCGTTTGTAGTTTCTCCAACCCTTTTCTTTAAGTTGTCAAAAATGTTTGTTTCTTACTCTTGTGTTGATGAAAATATAATTTTATCTTTAATGCTTACCTCCCCTGCTTGGTGATTATCATCTCGGTTTGGAACTTGTGGAACTTGGCCCATAGCGGATAGTTATTGAGCAGAGCCTGAGTCTTGCCGCACACCTGTAGTCCAGGTAAAGGATAGAGAGGCTGCCGTTGGTAACCGTGCTGAAAGCCAGTGGGGTAGTTCTCTGGAGAGGGAGCGTACACGTCTTTCACTCCTCCGGGAAAGCCGTCTCCTGCCGCCGGGATGTAACCTTGAGCGGCCGCGCTCCTGGACGGAGAGCGCACACCGCCGTAAGGGCAGCTGCCGAGGGGCTGCGCGTAAAACCTGCCGGACTGCGCTCCGTACGCTCCCACCGCCTGCTCCGAGTGGTATGGCAAAGAGAGTGCGTCCTGGCCGCTCTGAACAGAGTCTGGGTAGTAAAACCTGGGGTCCTGAATCCCCATCTTAAACTCTGTTAGATCCTTCCCGCCGCGGTGGAGGTGACTGCTGATGTCGGCGTTCTTTCCGAAAGTTTGCGTTTCAGTCCCATTCAACATGCTGAGGTAAAGGTTGCCACCTATGCCGCCCATTTGCAGCCTCGCTCCCGGACTGTGTCAAATGTCATAAGTCTTGCTCAGGCGTCCAGTGGAATAAATGCAAGAACGGTTCAAAAACAGGAGCTCCCTAAACAACTCGGGCTGGACTATTGTCTTCACCAAAGCGCACTGACATGGTGTGAATTTTGGACTCTCTTACAGGCTAAGACATAAAACCATCCCTCTCTCTCTGTTTACGCTATTTATCGACAAACTTGTTTTCCCTCCAATACCAGAGTGATTGTCTTTTTACTTGACGCGTGGAGACAGCGCCAGCAACTCAAACACATGCTCAACTTTCTAACCTGTGATATAGTAGCGCTCACGGAGGTGTGTCTGCTGCGCAGGAGAGGACGCGATAGGCTCCTTCTAACTGGAAGCCATACCCTCATCAGAGCCACTATACTGGCAGAAGCACACGCACTCCCTGCGCAGCAATTGATTGATTTTAAATAGATTAAAAAAAACCTGCGACATCGCAGGGATGCTATACAGTCACAGTTTTTCTGTATATTTTTCTGCATCTTAGTTGTTTAAATTTTGCGCACATGAATTATTAATTCTATGATTTGTTTTAAAGCGCATAACTGAATACATATCAGCAGGCCAAAAAGGTAAATTAAAATTATTCGGACAATAATTTAATTATACATTCAAAGGCTAATTCAGCAACCTTGAAGCCTCAATCCACAAACATTCTAATGATTAATAAATAAAACCTGTGAGATATACCTCCCTTAATGCTGTAATCGTGGCAATGTTCCATTTCTAGCACGGATTTCTGACTATTTCTTTCTAAACTACAACCTCAATAGTGAAACAGCTCAATTTTATTGTAATTGAACCACATCTGGAAGTGTTCAGAACACGAGCTTCGCCCACTCTTTATTCACCTTTTCATTTTTTCCTCAGCATAAACCAACTTGACAATTGAATCACCAGCCCGATTGTCTTTCATTTTCCGTTTGATTCATGACCTGAAATAAAAAGAAAAAAAGTTTTATTTAGTCGTTTTTTCGTTTTCAATGTTTCAGTGCTTTTTTTAAAAAAAAAAAAAAAAAAAGCTCGTCTTTGCAACCATGAACACATTTAAAGGTCCCGTTAATGATAATAATAATAAATCAAAAAAGTAAAAAAAACGAAAATATAACTTTTAAGAGTTCAATTGTGGGACATAAATGTCTCAAAATGATGAAAAATGAAATTCCAATGTAAAAAAAGATTTGTTTCTCTTTTTCAGTCTCCTGTTACTGATGAATTTGTCCTAGAATGGAAAGGCATATAAAATATGCCCTTTACCTTTGACATAAATCGGATTTCTTCATGAAAGGTCAGGACCCGTTTGCCAAAACTCTCAAAAACAGGATTTCTACATATTAAACTTCTCTAAGCTCCAGGTTGAACATCAGGGTTTCATTAACCCTGCAGAATATTGTGTGAATGTCTCAGTTTCTTTAGAGACAATGATTAAGACCATCAAATTGGCAATATTTAGATTTTTATAAAACAAACTGGGAGCGAATTGTGGCAGCAAAACACTTCATACAGAACAAGCTAAGGTTTCAGTCCCTGTCTCATATGCAAAAATGAACTTTCACAAACGTTTGTGAGAACGTCAAAGTGTCATGTGGCTTGAAACCAATGACAGGATTTGGTCCCGGTTTGGTTAAAACAGGAAGTTGTGATCCAGTAAATTAGCAAAGTGTAGTCTTTTTGAGTTGTTTATGGTCATGGAGCGTAGCCTGGACAGAGGATCTGCTTCATAAACACAGATGAAAGAGATAACCCTGGGGTATTAGCGGCTGCATGTGTGTGACCACACACACATTAATAGCACAAACCCCCCTCAAGTGCAGGTATGACATAGTTATCCCCTTTGACGCTGTCACTGCTCTGATCCCACTTCTTGTGTTTCTCCTAGCAAGGTGAGCTCACAAGGGCGCACGCTGAAGTCATCAGTGTTGACACAAGTGGCGAGAGGGCCACAGTGTGAGCGACACCATGGCTGCCACGGCTAGCCAGGCGTGTCCATCCCCCCCAGGCTGGAGACATCACTTCCTCTATTCCAGTCTTCATGCTTCCGGTTAAAGCTCCAAGTCATCACCTTGTGAAGCATGATCATCTTTCATTTTCTGCAAAGAAAAGTTCTGGCCGTCATGAGGCATCACCTGTACATTTACTCTGAACAGTGTCTTTCACGTTGATGGAACACCTAAAATTTTGGTCATTATCTTCCAAAACACAGCCTCCTGCTGCTGGCTGTTTTGTAATTAAGGTGACGCACACAAACAGGGAGTTGATGTGGGTGAGCAGGAGTTATAAATAGTGAGTTATGACCTCCTTCATCTCCAGAGCTCTGCTGCAACTGGACACGGATGTAAAAGCTCATTGCTTGTAAAATAGTGTAGTAAAAGAAAGTGCATTTGGCTGCAGCATGGATGGGCATGTCCTCATGTCTTCATCAACAGCGTCCCCTGAATGCACAATGACTAAGCCGCACGGTTATCTAAGCTGGAACCGGGATGATGATGACGACATATTGGGATTTACAACACAAAAACTCTTAGTACTGAATGTATGTTTTGCATCCTGATGGAAACAACAACAGATGACTTTTAGCTTGTCTTTTTAACAAAAACTTAGCTCAAAAATAAAAACAAAAAAATAATACTAAGTGATATTAACACTATAATATTGGATGGATCTTATTTGATACATGAATTTCTGAGACCTCTGAACCAAAAAAGGAAAAAAGAACGTTTTATACAAACCAATATATATATATATATATATATATATATATATATATATATATATATATATATATATATATAAAATCTACATTAAAAAATACATGAACTTACCTAATGTATTTATGATCACAAGAAAAAAAAAATAGATACAAAGTTGGAAGTGTTTTTGATTTCAATGTGTAATTAGCACTTCAAATTTAAAAAAAAACAACGTTTTTTGTGTGTTATTTCATATACCAGGCATTAAAGGGCTAATATCCATCCATCCATTTTCTATACCCGCCGAGTCCATCTACAGGGTCACGGGGGAGCCAGTCCCAGCTCAACACAGGTGACAGGCAGGGGGACATCTGGACGGGTCACCAGGCCATCACAGGGCCACATATGCAGACAAACAACCATGCTTCAGAAACACATTTGAAAGCGATAACCCTGAGCTATTAGCAGGGTGTTGTGCATCTGAAAAGTGGGCTAAAATTTTTCTCACTAACATGCTGTTGCTGTTGTAACGAGAGGGATGTTGTTGTAACTTTTAGACTTTGATCATCTGGCAGACCACCTATTTTAGATTTTAGGCACCAAGGTGTGCACAAATTAGACAAAGACAGTTTGGCCTTTCTTTCATTGTCTCTGCAAACATCTTATAACTACTGTCGATTGCACTTCTCTTTACACATCCATTTTTTTCTTGAATTAATGAGATGTGTTTGATGTCTCTGTGAATATTTTTGTGCAAATGTACATCTTGTTCCACCCCACCAAAATGCAGCAAACTCCTTAAACACAACCAAAAATGGAAGACGTCTCTAGTTACTGTGAGTGAACCTTATCTAGCAAAATCAGACACTGTTGCTGAATTCATTGTTGTGGACATTTTTGCAGATATGCTAAGTATAAGCTCATTTACATTATTCCCCGATTATATTAATAGAAAATGACAATTCAGATGTTATCAGTCTTTTTTGTTGCCAGATGGCTGTTTTTACTGTATTTGTTAATGTGTGAAATTATTGTGAAAACAACATGAAAAGTGTTGCTTGAAGTGGTGAAACTTACTCTTTGCAGCTTAACAATTAGAGCCTCCAGGTCTTTTGTATGCAGTGCGGGCCACAATGTTGGCTTTTTAGTTTTCAGGTAATTTGATGTTTTTCGGACTGCAGCTGGAACTTGGATTACGATGCAAAAAAAAAGGTACCACGAACAAACTCCTCCGCAGCAAACAGTGAACAGGCAAAAACCACTTTTACACAGCAAAACTTTGCACACCACAATTGAAGAACGTTTCCATTTTTTTGTTTGGTCTGGGGAAAATATTCACAAAATGTTGTTGTTTTTATAGCATTTACTTAAGCTTGGCACTCTGCTGCGCAAGAGAAACCAACAGAGACTTAGCGTCCATAAAAACACAGCAAGTTATAAGTCTTGAAAGAACTGGGTAATCATCCTCCATAAACAAGGGCTTTTAACATCAGCCTTGAAAAATGAAATAGAACACCGAGGAATAAACTGAGAGGAAAGCAAGAGTTCCTTATCCATAAAACAATCATCTTCAAAGGTAAGTACTGGTAGCTCTTAGGGGAACTATAGAGTGACCAATTCTTAATCATTCTCACCTTCACCATGTTACTGCGCCCTCTTTTCACAAGTTGAGACAATACCGTGTGGTATTATCAAAGTGCTTGTGACATGTTCAGATCAAAATAACACACAGATACAGTACAAAAGTTTCACTTTAAGGCATTTCTTTACACCTCTATTTATTTTGATGGTGTGGAGTCAACTACAGCCGCTCTTTTCTGTGGGGAGTTGAACCTTTGCTCTCTTGACTTCTGAGGTACATGAAGTTATATAAGACCTGTTTTTGTGATGTCACAGTATTCTTGAAAAGCTGAACAGGTGTTTGACTTCTATATTGTCAAGCCCAGGGGGCCCCAGACTAAGTTTTTGCTTTGTTTTTGCTTTAAGCACCTAAATACATGCTCTTAAACATAGAGCATTATCAAATTTTTCATAATGTGTTCTTTGAGATCCTCTTCTTTTTAGTCCAAAAGCTGTTTGGTTTGAAATCACAAAGTGATTTCAAACCAAATGGAATAATGGAGTAAAGAAAAAAAAGTAGGGTGTTATTTTCATTATGTGTCATCAGAGACCAAAATAGTTAGTGAATAGTGAGTTTTTCAGATGGACTGATTCTAAACAATTAACAATAAATAATAACTTATAGATTCCAGTGGTGTGCTCATAACTCATTTTTGCTGCTTCCCTCAGAGCAAAACAACCACTGCTGCTGGTTTAGGTTTAAGGAACCAATGAAGCTTCACAATTAAGCTGAATTATTAGAGTTAGTTACATGCTGAAAACGAGTGTGGTTCCCTTTGGTCTGGTTTATCCATTCTGGGCCCACCAATACCAGCCAACCTCCTCCAAAAAAGACCGTGACTTTCTAACAACATCAGCTGGAGGAGCTGGAAGATTCCTCTCCTTTAGATGTTTTAACATGAGATTCCTTTCACATCAGTGAACTGAACCCTCAAGTTATGTAAAAGGTTTTTAAGTTGACACCACTTACTTTACAACTTGGTCTTGCTGAATCTGCATTGGAAAGGCTCACCAACCCCCATTTGAAACCTGAGGAGTCTGCATGTTGCTCTAACTCCACAATGTTCACTATGTAAATTTCAAATATACTTGTCATTAATAGCTGCTTCCTTTTTCCCATATTATGGCCACAAGTGACTAAAACTGCCCCGTTTCATAACTTCACAATAATAATAATTGCTGCTCTGCTTTCTTCATTCTGTTCGGTCATCTTTTAAGTCAAGCGCCTTTTGAGTGCTGAAGCCCTCGGCCTTAAATATCCAGTCTTGACATTGCAACGATGTGGGTGGGCACAGCAGGCCTGACACAGAGCTCACAAATCAAACTAGGTGTGCAGGCTGAGCAGTGGCGTCCATTTCACTGGAATACAAGTTTGGCATTTTCTGTTAGGAAACAAATTAAATATATAATAAGATGTTTTCATCACATAAAGCCAAGCATGACAGATTTATCACAAGAGAAAACTACTCTACATTTACCCTGTCATATAAAAATTAGCTCCTAACCTCAATGGCTGGAGTCTAAAGACTGAGAGGTCCCAATGCAGCTGTTCATAATTTCTTGGACTTTGATGCTAGGGCTGTCAAAAAAATCAGATTCCACTTTCAAAGCTGCAATAATTAATCTTACCTACATAGTTGCAGTTTCACAATTTCACGAACATCTATTCAATAAAAGGATCTGTCAGTCACATGTATGAGTTATCTCCTTTTTAGGAAATTATTTATGGTCTGAAAAAACTGCATAGGTGGAGCCTGTGAAGAGTCTGTAAAAGGTACAATTACATGCAAACAGGAAAATTACACTTGAGTGCAAAAATTCTGTCTAAAGAACTGATGAAGTAAGAACCCCAATAGCTATCAAAACAGAGTCATCGTTCTGATGCCATTCAGCAACAATTAATCCAAAATTCTCAGGCCCTCGAGGACTCGCCATAGCATTTCAATGTGTTTAGCTTTAACCAAACATGCCAAAGGATTTGTGTTGTTGTGCATTAAATGTCAAATGTTTATGTCTTTGATGCTCCAAAAGAATAACATTCTTTCAGAAGTCTTGTGATTTGTTCAGACACAACTTTGTGAAATCAAGCTGTGCTTCTTGGAGCACTTCCAAACAAGCCATTCAGCACTCTTCCAATTTCCCCCCCCCCCCAAAAAAAAAAAAAAAAAAAAAAACAGTGTTGGCTTCATAATATCAACATTTCATGCAAGAGGGGAAGCACCGGGATTTGGTTTTCAGGTTTCTTAAAATGTATTAAATATTGTAATAAAGGAAGAAAACTGACAAAAGCGGGATTTCGTTTTGCTGAATTTGCCAGTATTAGGAGCAGGTGTTGCAGAGCTGTGGTAAGCAGAACTGAGGGTGTCCCTCATAACCACCCTGTAAACATTTCTCATTAGATCAGCCTGGCAGGAACTCAGGCTCAGAAGCTGCTCCTGAAAAACATCTTCCTGTCTGAAACACTATGGCACTGGCTCATAATTAACGCAACATATGTTTATTCAAATCTCTGAATGGGGTGTGAAAGAGGGCTTCAGGAGGCACCCACCCATAGAGGCTGTGAAAACGGAGGGTGGTAGAATTAAGTGAGGAAAGAGTGAATGGAGAGATCTTGTGAGCTCCAGACAGAGTGAGAGAGAGAAGATAGCACTTAGTGCTCAGCGGAATTCGCACCCGATAGCTCATGAACCCTCGGTGAAGTGCAAATGTATTCCTCAGCAACCCAGAAACAAACAAGCTGCCACTTCCTTAGCCTATAATTAACTGGTAATCAATGCTGGGTGGGTCTGTCCTGCCTGGCATCCATTGTCGGGCAATGCCAGACCTGCAGCTGCACCCTCAGGTCTCACATGACGACCCAGGATAAAGGACATAAAAGCAAGCTTTTGGAGTGATCTCCTTGATCAGGGCTGTGTGATGCAAAAAAAAAAAAAATCACAGTTGTTTTACTGAGTATATGAGGCTGTACAGCTTTATTTTGTCATGTGACATTTTGAGGATTTATAATAAAGGGTGGATAGGTGGGCTGGGAGAGGGGCTACAGATTTGACACAATATTCCCTGCGGAGATACGAACATCTCCATCTGCACATGTTGTGGTGTGATTTCCCAGACACTTACCACTTTCTCCAAGTGCTTGTTTTGAGGGGGTGACGTCGTGGTGGGGAAGTAATGGGACAGTTGGCACCCTGTGCTTGACCTCTCAACTTGCACTAACCCCTATGAACACAGAGAGGGTAAGCGTAATCCCAAACAGTCACATCTCAGTCATGGCCTTACACTCTAATACTGAACTTAGATTATCTTATTTATACTGGTTTTAGACACAAATCCAGTTTACTGGCTAAGTTGGAACACTGTGGAAAGGAAAAAAACGATTCAATTGACAGAAAATAGTGCTAGTCACAATCTTTTTTTTTTTTTTTTTGAAAATAGATAAAAGGAAGTAACAGTGGTGCAAGCAGGGTTCTAGTTTGTTCAGAACACAAAGAAAGAACATTCAGTCCAGAATGTGGTCTCTGACTCGAATCCAACTCCAGTCCCAATTTTAAAGAGGGTACTTGACTTGGACTCAAGCGCCATTGATTTGACTTCGACTGGAACTCATGCATTAACTGAATACAGACTTGTAAATCCGGGATGAGTCCTCAAATTTTTATTTTATCTGCTACACCATAATATTTGGCTTACGATAATATCTACTTAAATCTGTTTTATGGAGGGTGGATAAAGCCATGGTGTCAGTTCATGTCATGCATGAATCATGACAGGAACAAACAGATCATGCTAAAATGCTTGGAGAAAATGTTGTCCACTTTGGTAAAAAAAAGTAGTGGTTAAAAGAGGACTGCTAAGTGTTTGATCTCTAAAGGAATCGTTGAGGAGATGATGGAGAGAACCTCAATCATCGTCAGGCAAGAACTTACCTAGAGAAGTGATATAATTTCTTTTTTTGCTCACTTTATAGTAGGGGCAGAGGGATAGAGAGAACTCTTTATTGCTGCAAATGTTTTACGTCTGTAAGGGCTAAAACTCACTTTGATTGTCTTCTTTTACAGGCTGCTGATCGGCTGCTGCTGAAAAGGGGTTAACTTTGTCACATGAACAGAGACAGTTTTGTCAGTTGGCTCAAGCTACTGCCAAGTAGTGAGATTAGTCTTTTAGTTAAAATGTTCATTTGTAAGTTAATATAGATTTTATTTATTTCATTGTAAGTTGCTTTGGGCAAAAACCTCCTATTTATTGCAACAACATGTATAATTAGAGATGTGTTTTCAAGGCTGTGCAGGTGTTTAAGGAACTAGCAGCTGTTTCATTTGGGCTGGGTTTGACTTGGTCCTTTTAGAGCTGATTCAGAGTCCGACACTGGGAACTTGGACTCAAAATTTGGTGACTCAACTACAATGCTTGATACTGATTGAGTGTCAACAGAGGGCCACCAACTACTCAGTGATTTGCCCCCAACCACTCTGAGAGCTGGGGCCGAAATGGTCTACCTGAGCACTACTCTCAACATGATTGACATGTGAGTTGGTAGAATACCCTCTCAGACACAAGAACATCAAGCAGCAGAACATGTAAAGACTGGAGCTCCTCTGACCTCCACTCTTGACTGAACCATGTGACCACCCAAGTGGTTAGGGTTAGGATTAGATGTCAGAGAAAGACGCTCCATCGGCTCCACACTCCATTGGCAGCCAGATCCCTCTACCCAGCCAAAGAACTTTTTCTTCTTTATTTAAATGTATGAAGACTGCCATGATTTATATCACCTCTAGTGGGATGAAGTGGTATTACAAGGCTTAATGCTCTGATTTTTAAGCATCTAAATAAATTTCTGATTTTTAATTATTTTTTTATTTTAATTTTGTTTTTCAATTTGCTTGATTATTTCAGTTTAGTTTTTTGTTACTTTAAAAATTCCATCAATAGCTTTAGTTTTGAAATATTAGTTAGTTTTTGTTTAGTCTTACTTAAGTTTTAGTCTTTGTTTTAGTTTTAGTTTTTGAGGTATTGACTTACAAATATCAGCAAAAACAAAAAAATATAGGATGAAAAAATCCTATCAGAGTGCCATACAATCATTTGTTGTTTCCTCTGAGTAATTAGAAAAAAAAAGATTAGTAATTAGAAAAATGAAGCTCCAAACATTAAAAGACAAGGCATGTAAAAAAATTTTTAAAAAAGTAAAAAAAGTAAAATCAGCTTAATTCTATTGATAAAGTCTGTGTGTATTGCGCATATGCGCATAAAATCAGGTATGCAAGTCAAAAATATATAAAAACTTTACATTGGTAATTAATATCTAATATAGTGACTTATACTTGATGTAACAAAAGCCACCAACTAAAATAAACTATAATCTTTGCCAAGTGCAGCGCTCAAACTCAGACTAAGCTGTACAAGTTGGAGCCTGTGTGGATTCATTCATGCTGGGTTATGCATCTGTGGCCTGCAGATCCATGGGAGGTCCTGCCCATGACCATGGCAGTTTTAGGTTTCTCATACAGACAGCACAGTGCACAGCTATGATAAAGCAGGACAGCTGTTCATTTCGCAACATTCCTCAGCCCTGCTTCATGACCACACATTAGCCCCAGCCGAACCAAACCGTTGCTCAGCGTCCCTCACTCACACACCCTCCCCTCACCCGATAAGTCTCAATAGGTCTGTGACCAGATTAAGAAATCACCACTCTTTTGAATCCAAGCTGACCCCACTGGAGATAGTGCTAGTATACATGACAGGTGCTCAAGGGTCAGCCACATGCCTACAGTTACCATTTGCAATTTTATTGCTGACAAATGATAAGATTATTAAAGTCCACAAACGAAGGTTATGATACTATGAATGCGATCCATGCAAAATCCGTTGAGTCTCTGACTAAAACTCTGAATGAGTGCTTGTATTGTGTCTCTTGTGTCAAATGGATGTGCCAGGCATGTTGCCAGACTCTCGTGGTATGTTTTAATTTGAGCAACCAGATGAGTATTAAAGTGAGACTGATTGTTTCTAGAGATTTTTATTTGTGTATTTACAAATCTATCTATCTATCTATCTATCTATCTATCTATCTATCTATCTATCTATCTATCTATCTATCTATCTATCTA
>JAOWBL010000011.1:10897230-10921220 GCA_028564865.1 Zenarchopterus dispar | reverse complement strand
ATGTTCAGAAGAAGAACAATAGAGCAAAAAACTCAGTATGAAATAATAACTCAGTTCCAAAAACTGGTCTGAGTGACCAATATAGTTATTAACCTGTCTCTATTTTTCTGACCAAAGAACACCAGCTACACATAATATCAAGAGGAAAATCATCAGCAGGGAATGAGAAACAACTGCTTCTTTTAAGAAGTTTGTGAATGGTTGAGAGGCCGTTTCTAAATAGTTCATCATCTTACCACGGGAAAAATGAGTCATAAAAGAAAGCATTTAAGATACTTGCCAGTCTTCCCAGGAGTGGATGTCCCAGCAAGTTTAACCCAGTGTGAGACAGAATGCTCAGAGAAAATGCTCAGAAAAACAAACAAAAAAAACAAACAAACAAACAAAATGAAAAACTGCAGGCTTCAGTGAGCATTAAATATTGTTGGGAAAATTGCCAGGAGAAAAATTCCTCTCCCTACGAAGAAGATGGCAGAAGCTCAGGTTGCAAAGTTGCATCACAACCCTAGGAACAAGGTTTTTTGGACCGACAAGACAGAAGTCGATATGTTTGGCAAATATGCACAGCAAGATGTCATATACTGTTTTTGACAAAAACCAGTAACAGTATATGAGCACAAGCACCTCATACCAACTGTCAACCATGGTGGTGGAGGGGTGACAATTTAGATTTGCTTTAAAGTCAAGGAGCAAATCCCCTTGTATTCATTCTTACCATTATCCCCTGAATGATAAAGTATAAGAGTCAAATGTGAGGCCATCTGCCCGAGGGTTAAAACTTGTCTAAAACTGAATCATACAAGTAATTTACCTCCAAGCACACTAGCAAATGAGCTGGGTTGGGTTGAGTTTAAAGTCTTCAGCCAAAGCTAAATCCTGTGATGGAGAAGCTGCACAAGCACCAAGCTTAGTCTGAAGATTTCTAGTAAGTGCAAATGCCCATAAATGGCACTACGATAAGCCGGTTTACATTTTGGCTTCTATCACAAGAACTGTATGTGGTATAAAGAATATTCTTTTCCCCTCTTAATCCTTAAAACATCCCAAATCTCACCAAAAAGGTGAAGACTAACACTGAAAGTCTTATAAACTCCTCCTAGAGTCCACAATATCCAAACATCATCAAACTTAGTACGTAACATATCTATGACTTTCCCTGAAAGCTTTGTAAATTTTTCACAAATCCGACCATAAGGTGCACTGCTGTTGTCACAAATCAGCGTTGGGTATAGCTGCATCTCAATCCCCTCTGATGTGCATCATTCAATGGTGTCTGCCAGACAAATTGCCCCACTTTTTTTCTTAGCATGGTGACAGCATGACCAACCATACGCTTTCTCTAGTTGGCTATTACATGTTGATTAAATTGGTTAGGTTTAGGTATGAGAACTGACGAGCCAATCAGAATCAGAGTAGCCTGAGTCATGCCTGGGAAAACAGTATTGCCTCTTGTTAATTTTGTTAGCTTCCTTTAAATTATTCACCTTTAAAATTTGTAATGAACCTCTAAGATGAAGCGAGCTATTCCAACAATTGGCCTTGCAAATCTACATCAGCCAGCAGCTAAGCTAAAGTTAGTGATGTTACACCATTGCTATTAGCCAGCAGCACAGTTAATATTAGTCCAGCTCCCGTTCTGATGCCAATGGTGAAGGAGCTGCTACCTGTTTGTCCACAGCCAAAGATGCCGGCACAACTTCAGATGAAGACGTCAACAATGGTGGATGGGCCTCTTTGTTATTGCAGGACCTTGTAAAGTATGTTAATAACAACATGTCTTGGGTAGGCTCAACCAGTAATATCTGCAAACTGCTCCTGGCCAAGTAATTAAAATAGTGGTACACTCTGGCCCAGCCTAGCTGCAGCAGATTAGCTGTTCAAAGCTACAGCTTACAAAACAAACTACTAGACAACATGCAAGGTGAGAGAAAAGTTGTCCAGTTTTCATATGTGGATGGAGTAAAAAATAAGAAGTATTTCACTCATGATGCATAATTATGTTGCCACTCATTATTCTGTGGGGCGGTATCAGGTGATTTCATATTTTCATTATTCCTAATGCCTGAAGTCCAGCAGTAGAAATTATGTGACAATGTGCAAATACTACTGACCCATGTCTGGGTAAACTGCACTAGAAATTTCTTACATGTGACAGTTTATAAAACAATTGTTTATCCATTGCTATACAGGCTACTTTAAAAACGGGGCATAAATTAGGAGTATTCCAACATCTTCAGGGACCACAACACAACTGCTAACATGTAAAACCTCAGAAATGGCATGATTACAACCAAGTTTACATAACCTTAATCTTAAGCTTTGAGTGGAAATCATAAGAGAAAAACTTACTGTTGTATTTGTACTTCCTTTGTTTTTCTGACCGTGTGCTTACTTTAGCATGCTCGATTAAATTAATGAAGTTATTTAGGACATGAAGCAATACAGTTTATTTTCCTTCAGTGACAAGCTTATTCCAGTGTATCCAAAGTGGCAGCTGGACATCAGCTGCCTCTGTGGATAGTCTCTCCTTCTAATGCCTAATTATGAGACCATAAATCCTCCTGAACGAGGTGTCAGGTGCAATCTGTTCAGCCAAACATTTCCACAGGTCTGTGTCACCTCTCAGGACAAAGACACAGTGTGTTCATTTAATAACTGATCAACCCTCATACAGGGTCAGGGCATGTAGAAGCCCAACATAGTTGCTGTGTATCTCAGTGTTTGTGCCACTTACTTAATCCCAACGCTGACACTTGAGAAGTGGTTTCATTATCTTCCATGTTACTCTAACATAACTAATAGAGGCTCTTTCTGTCCTCCAGACAGAAAATTAGCCTTTGCCTATCTTCTCTTTGTCTATACCTTTAAATGACAGATCTGCCTGATTCTGGTTACATTTGGCTGGTGTAGTGAGAAAGCACACCTGGAAATTATTGCTTTAAGGTTGTCCATGAAGTTGATGACCATGAAGGTTTTCTGTCATTTTCAAGTTTTTTTCTTCTTATGTACAATTAAATGTGTCTGAAAAGTGCTCAAAATAATTTCATTCCTCCCATAACTGAATACCACCAAGTTATATTTATTCTCTGTAATAAATAAAGGGCAAGTGTTGCATCTTTCTGTGATGAAAGTGTTTGAAATGGAGCTGATGTGAGGATTTTATTTCAACCATTTAAGAAAGGGCTTAGCTTGGATTATGCTGGACTCAGACATTGTAGGAAATAAACTGCCAATAAACAGATAAATAAAAAGGCATTGTAACACTAAAAAAACACATGGACCAATTTAACAACAGGTACCCTGTATGTAGCCCCAACAGCCCTGAAAAGTTGAAAAGCACCATGGAAGCACTTGATTTAAGATTGATGTGCAAATGCACTGGACCTGGACAGGAAATCCCTGTTCCTGAATCTTCTGAGAGAAACAAGATGAAAATAAAATTTAAATACGTGTGAACTAGTGTAACAAGTGATGGGTTAAAAGCAGAGGACAAATTTCCCCACCGCGGAACTAACAAAGGGTTTCTAAAAAAAACAAAAAAACAAAAACTAGTTGCATTATATACTACTGACAACAGAAGAACGTACCTTTACGCCTCACACAATGTCCATATATGTAGTTGTAAGTGATAAAAAAATGATCATTCAACTTTTTCAGCTCCCAGTCTAAGACAAACTAAAAACTTTTGACACCTCTTGCACCCAAACTCAGTCTTTGGTAGAACATTGCCTGAAAATCTGTAGCTGAAAATGACTTTTGAAGGAAATCTAATCTGAACGCTGTTTTAAATTAAGCCTGCCCTCTTGCCCCTTAACATCATGCAATCTTGATGCTGACGGCTTTGATATTACAATCACTGTAATGAAGCTGCGATTGACTGAATGATTGGCAGCTGGAGACATGTGCGATGAATGACCTGAACTGCAGATTTCATGCACAAACACAGTGATGGGCACACTGTTCTGGGGGATGTGAAGCCATAGAAAGTACATCAGAGTTAAAGCCCAAGTGGCTAAGACTGGAGTGTGTGTGTTTGTGTACGAGTCTCGTGATCCCTGTTTTTGTTCCACTTGCTTCTGGGTGAGCACTGGCATTTGTGTGCAATGTGTGTAATGCAAGTGCGTGCTTTTGTGATTGTGGCTTGAGTGGCAGGAGGCGGGGGGCACTGCTAGGGGTGGTGAAACACAACAAGTGAAGGAGGCGGGTGGAGGGGTTATGCACTGGTAATGAGGTGCTGCATGTGCACGTATATGTGTAGGTGTGTGTGTGGTCTGTGTTGGGATTCACATGAGACACGCTTTAGCTGAGCATGCTGGCTTTAAGCAGTGTTTCAGCTGACAACAACTTGCCAACCAGAGGTCTTGCCCACCGCCGCCACCGAAGCCCTCTCATTCATCTGGTCCTACCAGTCCACTGCTATCTGTATCAATCATTAGAGATCATTTATTTTTAGTGGGATGTGGCCTCTCGCCCTCCTCCCTGCCCTTTTGCCCCCTGCGGGCTCCCTCTCCCTCGCAGCCTTTCATTAATGAGTGTCAATCTTCGGAGCCACGGCACTTTTACCGCAGACACCTCCCCTGACAAACGCAGGGCTTCAGTCAACATGAATCATGTGAACAGACGCCAGCAGAAGTGACAACCGTGCAGTCCAGCATCAGAGCCTTCGCTCACTTCATCTCCAACCTGTTACAAATTTGCCTTTGAAAGAAGGAATAATATTTTTATGTTTTCTTTTTATTCTATTGCATCTCCAAAGGCAAAGCAAATATCCTAGGAATGTCATTTTCCAAATTTCTAATCATAAACTAAAAATACCAGATTGAGTGACTTTTACTTGCCATGAAAATTATGATCTGAGAGAAAGTCAGGCCAAATGTGGTCCCATTTCTCCTTTTGCAATATCTTGATTGTGTTACCTGTTTTCTGGTGGTTTGTGGCATGTTAAGAGTGACAAAATCCACCCAGAAGAGCATTTGGGTCATAAAAATCTCATATTATAAATATAAAAAATGGTCAATATTTATGTTAAAAAATTCTGTCGTGTTCGGGGATAAACGGATGTTCTCGTGTTCTGTGGATTGCTACGTGGAACGTCCCAGCATCCAAAAAAAGTGAGACACTATGATGCTTCAGCCCGCAGCTGACATTGTTACTTGTAAAGTTTCTGCTCATGACTCAAACAACCCTTTTCTTTTTTTTCTAAATTCCTTTTTTCCGGGGGATGTGTGGTAGGCGAAGGCCAATATTGCTATAATGCAATATTTCTTCCCAGGTGCATGCTTTCACAAAAAAATTACAGGCTCATAATCTCAAGATGGTTCTTTTTCTCGTCATCATAGTTCAGGAACAAGCAACAAGGTCTCTCTCTCAGGTTGTGCATAAAGTTCTGAATAAACTCAAACATAAATTAAAGTTATCCAGTGGGACACACACAACAGTGCTGGCCTCAGACTCGAAGTATCCGCTCATATTTGTGCCCCTGCAGGACGGAGAAGCTTAGTCAGCTTCAGCTTCTCAGATGGATGCTCCTCCAAGCTGCTAAGCAAAACAATAGGGCTCGCTGAGCAGCTGTGACAGTTCAGCCTCTGCTTTCTCCACTGTGGTTGCATACCTCAGAGTATGTTTTCACTCATTGCCTTCATCTTGCCTGTCAGTTGTGCTTTGCTTCTTTTGTGTCCAAAATTACGCTTTTTTTTTTTGTGTGTGTGTGTGTGTGTGTGTGTGTGTGGGCATTCAATAACAGGCCATCTCCATGTCTCAATAGTGTGAAGAGTTGCAGCCATCATTACTCCTCCTCTTGCACCTTTCCAGATGATTACTTCACCCAGCACTTGAGTGGGATAAATTACCTGTATGAATTGAACTAATCTTTTTTTTTTAAACATCATACATGTTTTTAAAAAATTTTCTACACTTTAATAATTGTTAGGACTTTTGAAAATTTTAGGATGTCCCAAAATTACATCAATCTCTTGTAAAAGAACACCGAATATTCATGTTGATAAGATATTTCAGTTTACCTTAGAGGGGGAAGAAAATAACAAAAGGTACAAAAATCCAAATAAAAACGATTGTGTCCCTGTCCCATATAATACTGTCTGGATGTTAATATCAGACAGAGATATCTCATTAGCAGGTCTGGATGACCTCGACTATTAGTAGTTCACTTTTACAGTGTTGTTATTTGTATTGATGGTATTGACACATGCAATTAGCATATGGGGTCGATGTCAGGTCACTATTGAGGCCACAGCCCCTCCCCCAGTGCTCATTTTGCTCATCTGACATGGTTAATTTGAAGACTCTTATTCTATGTTACATTAACATAATGGTTGGAGCATTAACAGCTGTGTTTATCGCCACAGCATCATCAGGTTTTAAGCTCTAAGTTAATTTACTTGTCTTATATGTCTGCTCAGCCTATATGTGTCTGCACTCTATGTCTCTTTGATTCTCAGGACGCTGGCATATTCTGGTAACCGGGCGGACGTCAGAAATCTATTCTCGATGCCCGGTGCAACAGCCGGCCAGCAACAGCAGCAGCAACAGGGGGAAGGAATGCCGTCTGTCCGGAGGCCCGCTCGGACTGATCGCTGATTTTTCTCTGAAGAAGTGGGGATGGTGGCTCTCCTGTTTCATCGGTTGTGAGAGAGAGAGAGAGAGACAGAGAGAGAGAGGGGGGAAAGAGGGGGTCAGGGTGGGGTGGTGGGGAGCGGGAGTATGGGGGGTGTAGGAGAGGGAGGAATGGTGCTGAAGTCGAGAGGAGGGGAACTGAAGGCATTTTGGTTTGGTGCCAGTCGAGCTTGCTCTCTGGCATGTTGCATTCCAGGAGATCAACACCACGGTGTTTCCTTTCACCCCTCAATCCACATCCACCATTCTGCAGCCAAGCTCAATCTTTGCACAATGTTTGTGGTACAGTATGACTGAACAGCAAAATCAGATGTTTAATGTTTTCTAATTTGCCAACACGCCTATAACATAAAGAGGAAAATAATTCTCCAAATTATATATTTTCAGTTGTCTCATTGAGGACTCACTGTGTATTCATTTTCTGTCAGTGGGAAACTGAAACTGATATTCAACTGAGACAATGTAGTTATTGAGAAGGAATGCCATTATTATCATCAATAAAACCCACTCTTTCTGATTCTACACAGTCAGTTGTTCTGCTCGTACAGCTGGTCTTGTTAGTCAGTCAAGGATAAATTTATTTTCATGTAATTTTGTAACAGACATTAGTGACTGGTACTGGTTATAATCAATGCATTCTTGTACTATCTTCCCGCTATTTGCTGTTGTGATTAGCTTATAAGTGTCAATTATGGAAACAGAAGTTCCAAACGTGCACTAGGGGCTGCTCAGTTTCACTGATTTTCAAGATACTTTTTTAAGTCAAATGAATTTCAACTTGCAATACTCAACTTGACTCTTTTAAACACATCTCTAACTTCAGTAGAAACTATAAAAGTCTAGACCAGGCAATATGCTGCTCAAAGAGTTATCCCCTGAATGACAGCGCAGCTTTTAAGTTGTGTGTGTTGGAAAAGCTGGCTTAGACCTGCAGTGCTGGCTTCCAGCAGGGTGATGATAGTAAGAAGTTTCTTGACACAGGATGATTTGGTATCCATACATCAACAGATGATATTCACTCATTCAAACCCATGTCACGGAAAAAGGATTACACTGACATAATTAATGTCACTGACATTAGATTTGGAAGGACTTGGAAGGGACTTGGAAAACTTTCAAGAGACACATCAATACTTCCTTTGCAGTCTTTGGTAGGTCTTATTGCTAACATAAAAAGTTTTTTTTTTAACCCAAATAGCACCATAGGTTTCTTTTCAAGCCCCCAAATGCCTCAAAAGGAACTATTTATGTGTCTATATTTCTGATCTTATATAAAAAACAAACTTTGTAATACTTTTTTATACTGTATGATCATTTGTTCATACTAACAGTTAAATATTATCATTAAAGTCCAATCAGAACTTTCTTTTTTCTAAACTGAGAGTTCAGTTATCTTAACCATGAAGAAAATTTAATATTCTAGCTGCCTTTATCCACAGCTGCTACTCTATGTAACCACTGTGGGATTATTGTGTGGTTGTATGCTAATGCAAATTGCATGAAGGACAAAAATAGCATGGCTGATCTCTTCATTACTTAGGTGAAGGTTTGCTGTGTCTCCAAGCACAGACTCAAGAGCATGGAGGAGGTTTCAGGAGACACGAAGTTACTCTAGGAGAGCTAGACAGGGCTGTAGAGATCCTTGACACATCAGCAGGACCAATATCTACTCCTTTGTGTAAGAAGGAACATGATGCACTGCCAGAGCCCTACAACATGACCTCCAGCAGGCTCTACAGGCTAGACAACAGGATTCTGACTGCCATTAGCTATTGCATGATAATCCTGGATCCATCATCAGACCCTGAGCTGGTGCACTAGCTCCTAGGTTCCTCCTGGTGCACAGCAGTGTCTGACTGTATCTGGTGAGAGCATGCTGGCAGTTGAATGAATTAAAGCCTTTGACTGCTCCGGGGCTTGCCTGACCTTAATGTCACAGATCATCTCTGGGACAATATGAATAGTTCCATCCAACACCACCAGGTTGCACCTCCAACTGTCCAGGCACTCAATGGTGCCTTTTTGAGATCTAGGAGGAGATATGCCATGCTACCATCTGTTGTCTCGTCAGGAGCATGCCCCGCTGTTGTCAGGCATGCATATAAACATGTGGGGGTGATACAAACTGCCGAGTGCCATTCTGAGTTGCTGCAATGGAAGTTCAGCAAAATGGACCAGCCTGCAGCATCAGTTTTTCACTTTTTTTCTGGGTGTCATTGAAATCAGATTTCTGGAGGTTGATAATTTTAATTTCCATCAAACTCTGTGGGGTCCTTTTGGTCCTAACACATTACCACCTCCATATCAGCATCGATATTAATACTATAGCTTAGATTTAAGCATGTTGAACAATTACTCGACCCCTCTGTGAAATCTGGCCTCTTTAGGGCTAATTACCTATTTTCCTGATCCACCACTGGGAACACGCAAGCTGTGCTGTTGAGTGACACATATGAAAAACAGGAAGAGAGTATGAGCAGGCCCGACACTTTAGGTATCCATATGATTGATCTAAGAAGGTGCGATTTTTGCAAGGCTTATAAAAACATCAAAAACTGGTGAAAACAGCTGAAAGCTGAAAACTGGGTAGCTTGTAAATCGAATGGTGCATGTCATTTGGTGTCTCGGTGCCATTATCCTAGCAACGTCACCTGCTGTTTGAGACAAAGACAATAGCGAGTCAAGTGTAAATTCTGAATTCAGGTTACTTACCTGAGGCAATGACTGATATGTCAAGCATGACTTGATAGATTTTACATAGTTAAACTCAAGTAAACCAATGATGAGACTTCTGTAGTCACTGATTTATTAAGCTTTATGAAAGCTTCAAAACAAAAAGGCTCAAATACCTGCAGGGTTTTTTTTTGTTTGTTTTTATTTTTTAAAATTTAATTTCACTATTTAAGATAATTTTGTTTAGGCCCATTACTCCTTATGTATCTATTTAAATTACAATTTGTAAATCAAACAAAAAAGCCTTGGCACTGCAGAGACCTGACAAATCCACTGGATGAGCTCTGTGATCTCAAATTCCTGGAGTGCAAGGAAGTGGAAGGGGTGTGTAGTGCCCTCTAGGGCTAAGAACTAATTCCAGTCAGTCTGCTTGTCCCCTAATTCCTATTCGTCCAGGGGGTTGTGGTTTGATGCAAGTCTTAACAAAGCCAGGCTTTTCATTGTGTTAGCTGAGTCTGCAAAACCTGAAACTCAACTCAAAGATAATGGGCAAAATGATTATTTTCAGATTTACTAACCTAAAATTTTCCACAGCATTTGATTCCTCTTTCATTCAAAACACAACTAGCCGGGTGGGTGCAGGTTTGCTGGTGAGTCATACAAGAAATAATTCTGATGAAATGGAATTTTGTGGCTGCAGCTAAGGCAAACACCAAGACACTAAAGCTAATTAGTTAATTGTGTACTACAGCAAATAAATATAGATATTTAAAATAACACATTGCTGTCAATTTCCATGTTTATCATTTAAGGTAGGGCAGCTTCGTGTTTTTGTGGTTAAATTGTTGCATGAAACAAGAAGGTTTTTGGTTCAAATCTCGATTGGGTCCTTTTAGTGGTCACATGGGTTTTCCCCAGCATGTCCATCTTCCCCCTAAAGTCCATAAACATGTATCAGGTTAATTGATAATTCTGATTTGCCAATAGGAGTGAAGCAGTGTGTTTATTTATCTACATGCAATGGGCTGGAAACTTGTACAGGGTGTACCCCTGACTTTTGCCCAAAGAGAGGTGTGGTAGGCTCTGGGATATCCCCTTATTATAAATAGGAATAAGCAGGTATATTTATGGATGTATGGATGAACAGACGGACAGATGGATGGATGGACAGATGGAGTGACAGATGACTAGTTTAAGATAACGTGGAGAGACAGCTCTTAAACTTTATACTCAACCAGTGCATTTTGCTCGGATACTTTCTTATAATGATAATTAATGTCTTTTTGACTAAATTTAAGGAAATATAATTATGTTAATTTAAAAAACTAATAATAAAAACAGACAAATCATATTTCTAATCTGTAACTTGTGAGAAGATTTGTTAAATGACAAGATATTCTGTCTTTAGCTGTTAATTCCTTGTTAACGATCTAATGGTTGCAAAACTGAATATTATTTTCTTTATATCAGATAACTGTCTTCAAAGCAGAGATGTATATGAGATAACTGAATTGTTTCACTTTCACACTTTTATATTTTACTCTCTCTGTTCCAAATATGGACATTTTTAAGACAATTACAACCAAAGTGTTGAACTGAAAGCTGCAAAACAGCAGGTGAAAAACCAGTTTGTCCACTATTTTTTTTTACAGTCTCTGATTTGGACACAAAATTCCTTCAGATGAAAATGTTCATTGGGAGTTCATAACTAAATGCAGAGTTTTGGCTTCGCATTGTGTTTAATTGTTAAACTACCTGCATTTCCTCATTTTTAAATGTCTTACACTACATACAATGTATGCTCCAGTTGAAAACCAAACATGTGTTCATCCTTTGTAAAACATTTTCCATTTAGTTGCAATAACAGACTTCAAACTAGAGCAGTATTTCTGTTTGATGACATTTAAAACTCCTTTCCAGTAAATTTTGTTGTCTGGATTTTCATTAGTAAATTAATTTGTGAAAGGATTTTTAAGTCTGGCCTGCACCAAAACATCTCATGATACACACTTTAGCTCTCTAATTGTTGGCTGCCAAGTGATTCAGCTTTCATTGCTTCATTAAATACTTGTCCTTCATCTTGACAAGAGTTCTAAATTTAATACCCTGTTTACACCTGGTTTTAAAATGTGTCCTAAGTGATCCTGTCATTTGTGGACAACTTTAACTACTGAAGTAAAAGCTGGACTAGACCACTCTTGACCACATACTTTCAGCACTGTAAACACACTGATGCTTTGTCTATAACTGTCATCTTCTGCCCACGCGGAAGGATGTACTCATTTGTGCACAATGATATCATATTCAAATGCAAGAGAACAAGCAGCAGCCATAACAACCAACAAAAAAATACATTCAAAATGTTATGAACTCATCCGTGTTGTGTCTATTTGGCGTCTTTAGGTCTTATTTCTGTCTCAGTGTGTCTGAAGCTTGTTGTTATCGTCTGTGTTTTGGGATGTTTACTCATTGCCATATGTACACTTCATCTGAAAGAAATTATGACAGACAGGAAGTCTATTTTTTTCTAGGTGGCTAGGTTTCATTTAGTGCATTACTAGTTGTCTGCAGGGCAATTTATAATGTATTGAGGTTTTTGTCACCAGTTTTGATTCAGAATGGACTTAGATTGAAGACGGTGATGAAGAGATGAGCCCAACCAGTGTTTGTGTGATTGGCAGCTACACAGCTAAGTGGTCTATGTTCAACTCCAATTTTTTTTCTCCTATGAAAAGAAAAGCAAATGGCAACCATCTAATATGAACCAATAAAGGTGATTATTAATATCCCATTGCTTATGCATTACAAAAGTCCCTCATCTAATAATAAGAATGAGAATAAGAATCTAGGGCATGCACTTCATTAGAGGAAAACAAAATTAGTTATGCTTGCAGGCAAAAAAAATCATATTTAATTCAATTCAATTTAGTTTTACTTATCTCTAGGCCTATTCCACAGACCTAAAGCCAAACAGTGGCAACAAAAAACTCCCCTTTTAGTGGGCAGAAACCTGGATCAGGACCAACATCAGATAAAGAAGTTTTAACAGGATCCTAAGGGGAGACCCTCCTGCCGAAGACCAGCCGGGTTGAGCAGGAAGAGAGAGCCAGGAAAAAGAGAATGAAGAGCAGAGGGAGAAGAAGCACAGATTGTCACTAGGAGGCATTTTCTGTTACCTGGAGAACTAAGAGTTCTACGTACATGTGACTGATACGTGGTTATGTGATAAACTACAGAGACACCTGTATAAACAGGTGTAGACAGCAGGAGGTCAGGGGGTGGGACTGCAGATCAGGATGTCTGTAGAGGTCCAACAGGTGGAGGTAAACACTGAGATGGTGAGAGAGAGTGAGACTGTAGGTCAGCATGCAGCTCTGGAAGCTCTAGACTGCAAACATCTACAGAAGAGAAAAAGAGGAGGCAGACCAGCACAACAAAGTACAGGAATAATGGAGCACAATCATTAACTGTGGATTGATCTGAAGAAAGAAAAAAGAAAAAGGTGAGGGGCACCACTCAGTAGATCATGTCGGTGTCCCCCTACAGCATATAGGTCTATAGCAGCATATCTTGGATGAAGCTACGTATCGCTTTACGTCATGTCACGTCACATAACAACAGTGGAAGCAGCTGACGGAGCTACAGTGAACCTCATGACAGGAGGACTACACTACAAAAACCCATTTCTAGAAAAGTAAAGAAAAATTAGAAGACTATTTCAGACTATTTTGTTAATTTTAAGAATTTTAGTCAAGAATCTTTTTCTTACCCTTACAATTGCCACAGATGTTTTTGCTTAAAATGAGACCATTTGGCTAGATTTATAGAATATTAAAGTTATTTCTAGAGAGACAATTTTTGCAGTCCAAGAAACTCTTGAAAGTAATGATGGAAGAGAAAATGATTGAGTGGCCAATAAAAAGATTCTCATAAAAGCAACTTAACCATCACATATATAGGAGGATCCTCTGATGCAAAAGTTTATTTGTGCCACTTTAATAAAGTTAACTTTTCTTCATACCAGGGCTTTTTGAGTAGGTTGAGCTCTGCTGAGGAAATTCCCTTTTCTTTCACATTGACAAGCAATCTTGTCATGCGTATCAATCTCTAAGTGCCGCTAAACTATTTGTGTAAGGTAATAAGTATATAATTTAAATAATAATTATGTAAAAATATATGTTAATAATGTTATTGGTTTTACTTCTTTGTGCCACTTAATAATTTCCCTGTGTGCTTTTGTGTATGTGTTCAAGAAGACAGGTCTGTTTGGCTGTGGGTATTTTTATGAATTTATGCACGGGTATTCATATGTGCACTGGTTTGTGTGCATGCTTATGAGCTGGTGCATGTGTCAGGGCATGTGCTCCTGTGTGAGCGCAGCTTGTTGGACAGTCTGTCAGCTCAGGTTAACCTGATGCTGAGTGGCCACACCTCGGGGTTGTGCAGGCCTGCGAGGCGGGCTTTCTCTCATCAGCAACATTAGGCCACTGTGCGTGATGGCTGCTGACCCAAGGCAGAGCCACGGCTGTGTCGGCTGGCCGGTGTTGGCCATCAGTGATCCAGGTTCTGGGCTCACTTCCTGCCAGGAGCAGTCCTCACTTTCCTGCTGTCAAAAAGTAAGTGGTGATGGCAAAGATGGCATTTGGTTCATTTGTGCTGGGCGTCATCAAGGACACCATGTTGCAATGCCCCGTGTCTCTGAGTTATGGGAGATGGATGAGAGGAAGAGAGTGTCTGCAGTATTTTTAGAAAGTATTTCAATTAAACTTTATCAACTTAATAAAAAATAAAGGGATGATTGGAAGTTGGATTGATTTATTTTCTTATTGTTTTACAATCATTCTTTGTCACCATGGAGAAATGTATTTATTTAAAAAAAAATCCGAACAGGAAATTGCTCAGGCAACATGTAACCTATAATGCTTGCTGTTCAACTTCTCCTGTACAGCAGTTGTGTGCAAGTTCACACCACTTTTGGTTTTGTCTTTGGTCATTCTGCCACCTTTGCATCCTGTATCTGTGACAGCTTTTACTCTGTTGTGGACTTTGATGGCTAAAGTCAAAAGAAAAGCATTTTAATGTGTTCCTTAAAACATATTCATGAAGAATAACAAAACTGGTCAAAGGTCCAGTTCTGCTATTCTTCCTGGTTCAGAGATTTATATGTATCCTGTAAAATCAGATGTTAAGTATTTAGCTATAATGTGGTGGATTTTCTCCCCAACACTGGAGGTTTCTTGGATCAAGTTCAGATGTATAATCCATGAATGGAGACATTTGGTTCACTGCTGTGTGACGGTCAACAATGGCAGCAGGTGCACTACAGCGAGGAACAACAGGGAGGCAGGGCCACCACCAGGAAATGACCCCTGCTACCGAAACTACAATGAAAAATCCAGTGTTTTGGAGCTTTGAAAATATGAAGTGACAAAGGGTGCCCTTTGTGTGGGAATTGACGTGGTACAAGGCTGACACTGTGCACCCTCTAGGGGTTGATCTTCCAGTCAAGATCAAATGCCAAAACTAGGTCATGGGGAAAAAGGAAAGGGAGACATGAGGTGGAGGGGATTTCTTAATAATAGAAATACTGTATTTGTGCTGAACACCTTAACCAAAACATAGCACATGGTGCAGTATTATCATCCACCCATCTAACATGTTAAAACATTTATTCCGAAGACTTTGATCAGACAGAAATTAGTGGGCAGTGGGATTTGACTTGCTGTCTCATTGTCAGCATTGGTTTGATCTGTACTGTTCAGCTTCTCACCTATCTGAACAAAAGCTGAAACAGATGCTCCACATATCATCCTGTCCATATGTTAAGTACAACTTTCTTATTTCTACGTTTCATCTGTAAAGTGGTATATTTATTTGCTGTTTGAGTCAGAAACAGTCTGCCTTTGTTCAGAAGAGTGTGGAGAAGATGAACAGTACAGACCAAACCAACGCTGAGCATGAAATTGCAAGTCAGATCCTCTTGGCTGCTGATTTCTACCTGAGCAGTCTTTCTCAAACCTGCAGATAGGAATGTCAAAAGCATCATTTCAATGAGCTTTTACATTCATCAACACAAAGTAATAGGTCTAACGTTGATTCAACTACAAATTTTCCTTTATTAACATTGGTATGAGTTTCCCATTGAATCTTTGTCAGTTGATCTTTGTTCCTTTCAACTCAGAAGTTACTCAGTGATTCAATTCAATACAACGCCATTTTATCCAGATAGCTTCTATTGCAATACAAGTTGTCTCTAAGCGCCTTCCAGAGACCCAGAACATGACCCCTGATCAATTATTTCCTGGTCCGGTCCACACTGAGCATGTTCACTCCAAGTTAAGTGTATGGATATTTGGATATTGTGCTTTTGGATTTCTTGTCTACGTCTCTTTATTTTGCATCAACCTTCCACCACTTGTGGGCATGCATCTGGGTCCACTTCTCTACTTTCCACATATTTCAGGCACAAGTGGCTCCTTGTAAAATATTTACATTTATGGCTTTGTAATGCATTGTTTCAGCAGTGTTATTTTGATATGTACAATGTTTGTATCTCACCCAGCAATAACTTTGATTGGGCTGTTGGGTCCATCATTTCAGGACATTGTGGAGTTGTATGAGATGTTGCATGACCCTCTGAGTGAAGAGAGGTTATGAGTTCCCTCACTTACTTTTTACCAAACACTAAGAAATTGCTTTAAAATATAATTTTGCCTGTAAGATTCTGGCTTTAATCTCATTATACTGATAGACCAGCGTTTGGAAAACAGTTTTACTCATGTGGCCTCTTTTCTTTTCTTTTTTTTTTTGCAATGAAATGAATTGAGAGAAATGAATGACTATGTCTCTTGGCTGGCCTGGGAATGCCTCGGGATCCCTCCAGATGAGCTGGACAAAGTGGCTGAGGAGAAGGAAGTCTTGGCTTTCTTGCTTGGGCCAATCCCCACATGACCTGATCATGGATAAGTGGAAGAAGATAGATGGATGGATGGATGGATGGATGGATGGATGGAAAAGGATTGTGTAGGGGCAAAGATTTACATTTATTTTATTATTTTTGTTGTGTGTTTTAATGTAGGTGCACTTTTTCAATATTTTAGTAACAATAACAGAAAAAACAAATGTTACAATGTTTTCAAAGAGCAATTTGCTCTTAAATTTTGTTTAATCTTTGAGATTTCAGATAACATTTGCATAATTTTTCAGCCGTTTGAGTACAGTAAATTTAAGATGAGATACTTCTCTCACAAGATTCTTTTGAGTGGGAAAATAAGTTATGCATAAGTTATGCATAAGATGTAGTGATATTTTAGTTCAATTCAGTTATATGTATATGTGTGTGTGTGTATATATATATATATATATATATATATATATATATATATGGGTAAAAAAAATCCCCCAGCTATAGAAAACCTTAAAGCCAAACAGTGGCAAGAAAAACTCACCTTTGAGAGGGGAGAAACGTTGATCAGGACCTGGATCATAAGGGACCTGAATCATACCACCCTCCTCCCAAAGGCCAGCCAGGTGGAGGAAGACAAGAGGAGGGAGATAGGACAAATAGGAAGAAGAAATTATTTGTCGGTATTACATAAGACAAGATTATATCAGTAGTCATTATCTGTTAGTTTGAGAACTAAGAGCTCTATATACATGTGACTGAGACATTGGTTAGTTGGCGTACTACAGAGACAACCACTGTATATAAACAGGTGTAGACAGCAGACACTGAGGTGGTCAGAGGGCGAGACTGTAGGTCAGCATGCAGCTCTGAAAGCTCTGGAAGCTCTGGAAGCTCTAGACTCCAAACATCTACAGCAGATAAAAAGAGGAGGCAGACCAGCACAGCAAACTACAGGAATAATGGAACACAATTATGCTGATGAGAGACTTCTAATCATTAACCGTGGATTGATCTGAAGAAAGGAAAAAGAAGAAGGAGAGAAAAAGGGTGAGGCTCGAAGCTGGAGGTATTCAGAGAATTATTTCAGAATCCTGGTAATAATACATTACAGTAATCTAGTCTGAGAGTGACAAACACATGGAATAGTTTCTCAGATTCTTTTTAAATACCTGGGAAACGAGGAGACCATCATTTGCTGGAGTGTTAGGAGAGGAATGTTGTCCCATTCTTGTTGGATGCAGAAATTTAGCTTCAAAATATCTGGACTGTTGTTGCTGAATTTTTCATTTCATTCTAAGAATAAGAATTTATGCCAAATGTTTTCTATTGGTGAGAAGTCTGGACTGCAGGCAGACCAGTTCAGCACCGGGACCCTTGTCCAGTGAAGCCATGCTGTTGTAATGGATACAGCATGTGGTTGAGCATTGTCTTACTGAAATAGGCAAGGCCTTCCCTGAAAGAGCTGTTGTGATGGGAGCACATCCTGCTTTGAAATGTGTATGTTAGTATTGATGACGTCTTCCCTAATGTGTAAAGCTGTCTATACCAAAAACACCAATACAACCCCATACAACCAGAGATGCAAGCTTTTGAACTAAGTGCTGATAACAAGCTGCTAGTTCATGGGACACGGCTTCTATGTCTCCCAAAAAGAATCCCAAATATTAATTCATCTGACCACAAAAGAATTGTCCAGAGACAAGGGCAATGTTTCTGGATTGTGTTCACATATCCCTTTTACTTTGCATGATACACTGTGCATTGTGTTCAGAGACAGTGATCTTTACAAGTTTTCTTGAGCTCATGCTCCAGCAGAATCATGCATGTTTTTAATGCTGTGTCACCTGAGGGCTCAAAGATCATGAGCATCCAGTTCTTGTCGACTGTGCACAAAAATTCCTCCTAAATCTCTGAATCTTTTCACGATCTTGATCAAGATAGATAGTGGGATCCTTAAAGTTGTTGCAATTTTACATTACAGAACAATTTCATGAACTTCATTTTTTACCACAGATTGATGAACCTCTGCTCATCCTTACATCTGAGAGCTTTTGTCTCACTGAAATGTTCCTTTTACACCCAGTCATGTTACTGACCCATTGTCAGTTAACCTGTTTAGTTGTCAAATGCTTCCCCAGTTGATTTGTGGCAGTTACTTTTCAGCCTCGCAACTTCTTTAAGATGTGTTGCTGCCATCAAATTCAAAAGAATGTTTTCAATGAAATGGCAAAAATGTATCAGTTTGAACATCTGATATGTTGTTTGTGTTCCACTGGAAATGAAGTATGGGTTTCTGAAATTTGAAAATCACTGCATTTTAATTTTTATGCATGTTTTGCACAACTTTTTTGATTTTGTGGTTGTTAGCTACAGTTTCAGTGTTCAAACTCAGCAGTCCTTTCTGCACTTTTATCATAGAGTTAAATCAGAACCTCAATGTAAGGCTAAAATGTTGTCAGGGCATGCTCAGTGATGGAGAAAAAAGTGCAGCGGAGGGTGCACACATGGTGCGATAGTGTACCAAAAATGACTAGATGTGTTATTAACCCAGAATACTTCCTGGACAAAAGAAACTGACTAATTTAATTAAGTTGTCAAATTTAGGGAAAGGACCCCAAAGTAATTCAATTGCTAATATTTACCAATGTAATCCTGAAGGCATATGAGGATTTTACATGATCTACATCAGATATTTTGCAGTTTGGACCTGAGCAAACTGAAGAAAGATCAGATTTTCTGACCAGGTAAATCAAACTATGTTTGTGAGAACACAGCAATAGCTTGTCATGTAAGGTTTTGGCACTAAATAACAGTGTGTAGAGAAATGCCTTCAACCTGTGTGTGTGTGTGTGTGTGTGTGTGTTCAGTGCAAGAGTATTGATTCAATCTTCGTGTCTAAAAAAAACTAAATATGTTTGCCCACCTATAGATAGAAAGGTCAGGCACAATTTTCCCTAAAACTTCAACCCACAAAAGGGCATTTGCATGATCTTCGTGGTAAACAAACATCTGCCTCTATCAGCCACTGTCTACCAGCCACGGCTTGCCTGCAAACTTGTCATCTGGGAACGGTGGGCAAACGCATTGTGATATGAACAACAGCAGCAATAATAACAAGTGGGCTGATCCCCCCTCCAGAGGAACAGGGATCTGGCTGGTTCAAGCACACCGACCCTCCCTCTGGCCCATGTTTGTCATGAGCTGACCCTTCCATTTAATTAATTAAAATTAGCATCTGTCCCCTTGGCATTGACTTGTTACGTCAGATAGAATCAACTTTTTGTGTCTTGAGGCCCTCGGGGCTGTTAGCCCTAACAAGGCCCAAGATCCTAATTAGACGAGGGGGTTGAAGGGGTGGTGGGTTAAGAAGGAGCTGGACAAGAAGGATACAAGCAAATGAGGGGGGCAGAGAAGGTCCTACTGGGCTGATTTTACCCTGGAGCCAAATAGGGTATTTATACACCTACACATCATGGAGAGAGGGAAGGCAGAGGAGACAAGGAGGCCTGAATCCCTCTCTCTCTCTCTCTCCCTGTCTGTTGTATATCCTCTCTGTTTCTCTGTTTCCCTTCCTCTGTCTTTGTCTGATATTTCTCACTACTTGTCTCTTTCTGCCTTGTTCTCACCCCCATTGCCACAGTCAAACAAGAAATACAAGATCAGACAAGGATGTACAGTCACAAATTGGAGGGTAATCCAGTAAAATCTGACTAAGACTTTGATAGGTGGGGAAGATTTTTAAAACAAATACCCATTTAAACAGCTTTTATATTGTTTGGGTCTGAAGTGGAATGCATATAGAATACTTGATTGTCCTGTTTTTAAAACCCTCAGAGGTTTTGCTCCTGCTGCCTCACTTAAGTTACGATTTTACTTTGTGGTCTGGAGCTGGTGATCCTTTGTCAACCAGTCAACTGACTACAGAGTTTGCAGCTCCACCTTTAATGCACCACTATTTTGGTTGCCTCAGTAGAAAGGTGCCTAAAAGTAGTGTGACATGGACATCTTCTTATTGGTACCCATTTCCAACTTTTTACGTTGGAGACACAAGAACATGAGCACTTCCAGCTCCATTCAGTGAAAACATGACTTTATATGACAAATGTCTTACGGAAGCTAACAAACTGATGTTTAAAACTTCACATCTTAAAACACAAGTGATAATATAAACAGGAAAGGCTGTAGTCATCGCTTAAAGCTATAGAAGATATTGTTCAGCAAATACAATGTATTAAAAAAAGTCAAGTTAAAAATTTTGGTTGATTTCATTTACTGCAGATCTGATGTCCTTGCACAAAAACACAAAAGGAACAGCAGTTTTTAGGCATATAAGACTTTTAGATTTACAACTCCTATTTAAAACAGTAAACATAAATAAAAACCCAATGCAAAGATTTGCAAATTTAAAAAATCATATTTTATTTGGAACAGAGAAGCCATATCAATCATGAGAGAAAAAAATTGAATTTGATGACACCAGCCTGTCTTAAAATATAATGGAAATGGTAATGTTTGTCTCTATGAAGGATTGTCTCTTCTTTTAACAACAGTATATACACGTCTGGGAAAAGATGAGAACAGCTGCTTAAATTTTGTAAGAGGAATGTTTTGTTCTTGTTTGATTCAAGAGTGAAGCTGCTCAACTGCTCTGCATCTTCTTCTTTCCTTTTGTGATGGACATTCTGAAAAGCAGGCAGCCCAGTTTGGCATCTGGACTCTAAGTCATACTTTTGTAATAGTTGCAGTATTGTCTTGCTTAATGATGCCTCTACAAGGTGCTCTTTTTAAATCCAATCATGTCACTGACCTGTTGACAATTAACCAAATTAGCTGCAAGATATTTCTTCAGGTGTTTCTTCAGGAGCACAACTTATTTTTCCAGATTTTTGTTGTGTATATGCCCATTTTTTTTAGATGTGTAATGAGCAACAGCTTTTAATAAAATGGTAAGATGTTGCTCAAGCAGCATTTGATGTTTCCTATGTTCCGTTGTGACGAGAGTGTGGGCATATGACACTTGCAAATCTTTTCATTTGGTTTTTATTTATGTTTTAAACAGTACCTCAACAGTCTTGGAAAAAAGGTTGCATATTTTCCATGTATGACTCTATGTCTTTAATATTCTTCAGAATTTCTATGTCACACTGTGGTTGTTTTAAGTCCTTGTAAAAAAATAAACTTATTTTATTTATTTATTTAAGATCTGACATACATGTGTTCAGTGTTGTCCAAATACAACCATACAAAAATCAAACACATTCACGTAAAATTATGACTTATATCACAAAAACTGTGACTAAAATATGTTATCAAGATTATGAATCTGATAAGTCTCTCTGCCATCTTTCAGACCTTCAGAAAGTTCAACAGTTTTTGATTTAATATCTGGGTACTGCTTGCTGCTTTTACTGTTTCTCTTAGAAACCACAGCTTTATGTCTGCGTGGGTTTCAGGCTGGTGTCATATCGTGATCTTCTCACTGTCCGGGGTCGGGGGAGACAGATGCTGGTGCTCGGGTGGCCCCGCTGACAAGGGATCAGCCAACGAGAGCAGACAGGATGTGGGCAGCAACTAGTCCCAGAGAGACATCTGTCAGTAAAACAGCGGGTGACACTGGAGGATGCCCACGGTGGCTGATGCTAAAGCTTTGTGAAAGTACTAGAAAGAGAGAGTGTGTGTGTGCACTCGCGAGTGTGTGCAAGTATGTAAGGGAGAGATAGAAAACGCAAGGTTGAATACACATCTGTTTTATTTGAGAAGTCTATATGCGCTGAAACACATGAACAAACTCGTGTGCACATATATAACCAAGTTCACTTTTAAGTCAACAGCTCTTATCAGTGTGTCCTTGTGGCAAATGTTCATCAAATCCAGTTAAGACTTGACAGGTTTTTTAATTGCTCCGGACTCAAGAAAACGCAATACTGACTTAGAAGGTCTGACATTAAGAAAAGTTTCTTATTTTGGCTTTTAAAAAAAGTATCATCACCTGCCACTACATTGACAATGAAAGCTGTTCTCTGCTGTGATTGCTTTTATTCATGGATTTATTTCTTTATTTATTCACTTTGTCACCTAAATCAATGAGACTATCCAGCTTCTTTTATTGGAATTAGATAAGATTTTTAAATAGATTTAATTTAATATTTTATCAGTCATGGGGCATATTCCAAGAATTGGTTTATTTGTTTTAAAAGGCCAAGTCAAAACTATACTTGATATGGATGCAAGATTTAGTTTTAGTTTTATTTATTTCATCTTTAGCTGCAGTATTCAGGTGACCAGGCCTGCTTTGATCACTCTGACTTTTTTAAAGTAAACTCTTCGGACCCTCAGCTACGAGCACTGAGGGGCTGTCAACATCCAACTACGAGCTTTTTAACTGCAGTAACTTTAAGTTAAGTTATTGGAGCTGGAATTACTGCTGACTGATTCAAGTTTTGACATGTCAATAGCAATTTTCTTTTTAAAAATGATAACAAACCATGTACTATAAACAAGAAAAGGATAAGAAGCTGTTGGCTGTGTCCTCCTACTGTTTTTAGCCATTTGTCCTGGTGAGGACATTATTTCTTAGATGTTGTTCAGCGATGACTGTACTCTTTTATTGTAAATATTGAATGAAGTATGTTTTCTCCAAGGTTTTACAGACAACAAAAGATCATATATTTAAATTAGGTAAATGAGGGGTTAAAAGTCTTTTTCAATTCAATCCAAAATGGTGGCATAACAGCTCAGATAAACTTGTTTCTCACATAGATTATACTGCTTTTAATGGCTAAGCTCCTTTATAAGTTAAAGACCTTACAATTATCCCAAAAGAGCAATTCATTCCCAGACTGCAGGTGTGAAGCCCACTAATGTGTGTTCATATTTGTCTATTATTTTAATATTATTTTTGTAAATATATTTCACAATTTTACAGTATAAGAATATTGCATTTTGCTTTAAACATTTGTTTTTGATAATAGATCTGATTTGAAAGCCAGTGTTTGTAGTATTTGCTGCTGTCACATTTTTACAATAGGAGGCCCTGTGGGACTGTGGTTTGCTTGAACCCTGCGGGTTTTTCTCATAGCTGATGAGGATTCAGCGAAGGCACGCCACATCTCCCTTGTCACGCTTCTTTTTATGTATTTCAGCTGACGACACAACTGTCCATGGGCGCCACTACCCGGTACCCATTACGCAGGCTTACACATGGTTCCTAGTGATTAAACTGAAAACCATTCCTTTCTGATTATCTGCTCTGGATGTTAGGCTATTGAACAATAGGCTGGACCCAAGAGCAGACAATCATAAAAGTTCAGTCTTTTATTAGGAGTCTTGATACTCCGGACAGATGAGGAACAGGAACGACGATGATGACCTGTAATCCACAGACAGGCGAGGCAAGGGACAGACAGGATGAGGAACAAGCAGGACAGGAATCAGACAGTCTAAAGCACAGGAGAATTCAGTCAATAGACAGGTAAACTAGTTAATAAAGTAAAGAGAGCCTGAGAGAGTTACCGGACGGTGAACAACAATTTAGCGTCAGCTTGAGGTTTTCAGGTGACATATATACAGGTAATGATGATGGGGTGATTAGGTATAGCTGCGATGTCTTGATAGTCCTAGAAATTTCCCATTAGAGCACTTCACTCTCAGAGTGCAGACCTACTTGTGGTTTCTAAAGTTTTTAAAAGTAGAATGGGAGCCAGAGCCTTTAGCTATCAGGCCCCTCTCCTGTGGAACCAGCTCCCAATTTGTATCCGGAAAGCAGACACCCTCTCTA
>JAOWBL010000011.1:10887111-10897130 GCA_028564865.1 Zenarchopterus dispar | reverse complement strand
ACACACACACACACTCATACACTCACACACACACACATACACACACACACACACATACACACACATACACACAAATATACGTACACACACATATATATATACACACACACGTATACACACACACACACACACAGTCGAGTAACTTCGCTGGGATCATTCACCCTTTTTTTATGGTGGTTTTATGGTTCTTTCACTTCCACGGGTAATTGCTCATTTTTGTTTTGGTGCATGAGGACTTATGCAATTGTATCACTACTGGTGCACTACAAAAACAGCTCCTCTAGAAATAAGTCTGATGTTCTATAAATCTAGTTAAACTGACTTATTGTAAGCTAAAATATCTTTGCCAGACGGGTAAGAAAAATGTTCTTGACTAGAATTCTTAAAACTAGCAAAATAGTCTAAAATAGTCTTCCAATTTTCTTCAAACAAGGCTTGTTTTACTTTCTTAGAAATTAGTTTTTGCAGTGTGTGTAAAGAAAATCTCAGGTAATTTAACAAACATTACTCCAGAGAGGTCTCCCTCCCAACCCTTAACAGGTAAGTAATGCTACAAATGAAACCAGCCATATAGGATGGCGTTTCAAAGAGCTCACAAACATCTATATGTCACACAAAACGGCACAATTTCAACGTCTAATAAAAGCTCAGTCAAATGGTGACAGGACAGTGAATCCCACGTTGTCCTCATTGCCCTCGCCAGAGATCACGCACCAGTGTTCTCTGAGAGCCAGTCCCAAGCTCAGACAAATGGAGAGAGATGTGTCAGGAACATCATCTGACGTAAAACCTATGTCAAATCAATATGTGGAACATGATGACCTGCTGTGACCTCTATAAAGGATTAAGCAGAAAGAAGTCGCTTTCATTCATAGAATTTAATTTTAGTAAATTGTGTTTTATTGGGTATTTTTGTTTGTGTTAATACATGAAATTAATCCATGTGGTGTTATAAATCAGTTTGAGTTGCTGGGAAAACATTTCTCATCACTTCAGTGACATGGTGCCAACAGTAAACTATAAGAAAAACAGGAGTACAGGAACGTGTTGATTTCTGGCTATTGTTCAGCGATACTACTATATGTGTGTGTAGCCCTTTGAGACCTTGTGTGTGCGTGTGTGCACGCATGAGCATGTGCATGTGGGTGCATGTGTGTGTGAGTGTGTATCCGTAGCTGTGAGGAACTCCTTCAGCCAATCTTGGTGTTTGTCATCTGGCAGGCATTCTCAATATAAGCACTCTAATTGCTCAGAAAATTACAACTAACAATGATTGCACTTGACAGAGGCTGACATTATGGTGACACCACAACGCCTCACGCGCTTCGGCACCCCTCCTCCACCTCCTCATTTATCGTCACCATCCTCCCCTCTCACTCCCTGCCCAACACCCTCCTCACGATGTTGCGGCGGCCCCCCTTGACCTGAGCCCTACCCTCTGTGACCGCCGCATGCCCTCTGCTCACTGAAGCCATCCAAAACAGAGATGTCCCAAAGTTCAATCTCCTTCTGAATTGTTCTCTGCCACCCCTCATCTGTCAGCTAAGAGATTTGTGAACCATCACATATTGCCCTGTGCTTCATGTGCATGTAGAGAGCTATCTGGCTTTTAATGATTTTTATTTCAGTTTCTAAATATATTGGTTAAATCCATAGCAGATGTCTTTCCAAATGACCTTTTATATAATGTCAAGTACGAAAGTTTGTAATTGATAAATCCAATATTTTTCCTTAAATCAACAAGCTAGTGATGGAGAAAAGGAACACAAGTCTTTTAACAGGATAAAAATCTCCAACAGAACCACAACTAGTTCATTAAGCCGTCAGTCTCCATCCAAGAATGACTTTCTGAATTGAGGTGATGACAAAAGAACATAATCATGAAGAAATGTTGGGTGTGCAATGCTGTGTAACACTTTAAACAACAGATAAATGCAGTATAAATAAAATGTAGGATTTTCTGTTGAAGATTCCTGTTTCTGCTACTGCACACCGACATATACAGTAATTGTATGTGAATCTGAGTAAATACTTGCGTGTGAATGTGTATGAACGTGTCCGTATAGCCTGGACCCTGCAGGCCAAGCTGTGTCACCTCTTTGTCTTGTCAGTGTTAATGTGAGCATGGGCAGCCAGGCGTGGAGCTGTGACAGATCAGCAGACGAACCCCGGCTACACCGTTCCCCACCCGCTTCCCTGCCGTCAGCACTATGATTAAATATCCTTTACCATCCGGGCGTCACTGCTGGCACGCAGGATTTTATTTAATTTCAGGTAAGAACCTGTCCATCTCTGACTCTCTGGGGCTAAAATGCATCGCAGAGCCAAAAGATGGCCAGTGGCACCTGCTGGCGTGGCACATGGGATCAGCAGTGATAGCAGGCACCTCTGAATGAGAGCCATAGTGTCACGGCAGCGTCAGCTGCATTAACCTGTGGCGTTAACTCTTACAGAAACAAATATATGGCAAGGATAGATGCAGAATGGGCACCTATGGTAGGAACCAGCAGGTAGGATGCACTAATTCTGTCACACTGTGTAGCAAACCCCTGCATTAAGATGACCTTCTCATTACGGTACGCTTACGGTAAAAATCATGGCTGAGACTGTGAAGTGCTTCGTCTACAAGCGATGTGATGCAGACCTCTGATTTTACTAACAAATTTCATAGATAATCCATACTAGATACAACCATGAGTGCATCACTCTCATATCCTGAATGGGCCTCAGACCACCTGGAACTACCAAATCTGTAACATCTGTTATCTAAAATAATAAATAAAATAAGTTTTCTGAATCCGGACCAAGTAGTGCGCTTGTCTTTATTCAAAAAAGTGTTTAATCTGTATACATGCAGTTATACGCACATATCATACTGGACACATGATAAAATGTTTAAGGAATCTTTTAATTCCATCATCAATACACAAAACAGAAAAAATAGATGTTATCTGTGTTTAAAATTATAAGCAGGCTCATTTCCTCTTACTGTAAATTATCTCAACCACAAAAACACTGTGGGCGTATCCAACACACACACATAGCTGATATGCTTGCTCGTGGTCGGAGATACTCAAACTTCGTCAGTGGAAGGTTTGTGACTCAGAGGAGACACAGACTCAGACTGAGAGGTTCAGACCCCCACAACTCATTATTAGATTTAGGTCTTGGCAGGTCAGTCACTGTCTCCGCCACGGTTGCTTGTGTTCCTTGAATGTCTTGAGCATAAAAAGGAAGCAGTGTCACAGCGGTGAAGTTGTGTTGTCTTGAGTTTTGTCTCATGTGTATTTCTTGTTTTATTTTGAAATTCTGACTCTCCTCTCGTTTCAGATCACTTGCCCTTCCTCGTGTCACGCGTCTGTCTTCCCTGGTTGTGTCCACCTGTTCCCCGTTTCCCTCCAGGTGTATTTATTGTCTGCGTCTCCCTTTGTCTGGTGCCGAGGTGTCTTTGTTTATGATTCACTGAAGCCCTAGTGTTGCCATAGCCATTGTCTGATTCTCATTTAAGACTAAGTATTTTACATGGTTCATGTTTTAGTTTTGTTATGAGTTTCATAGACTTTTTTGGATTGTTTTCTGTTTTATTGAATGAATCTGTTTTTTGGAGTTTTTTCATCCTGCGGGATTGTTTTTTGTTGGATATTAAATTATATAACCAGACTACCCTGCAATTGAGTCCTCGGCTTATTCAGGGCTTGACAGCCAGTTGCATTGTTATTATTGCTAGGCTGTCTCATAGTCTTATGTTTCCAGTTTGACCATTTTTTTATGTTTTTGTTCAGATAAGTGTTTTTTTCCCTACTATCCCATGAATAAGCATCCCAGTTCATTCATTTTCAAATATGTTTTTTTCTTGTGAGAAAAACAAGAATTTGGTTCAAAACAAATTTCATTTCATGGCACTTTACAGTGAAAGTGAAGGTTCATTGTGATTCATTTTAATGCCATTTACTTCAGTCCAAATGTAATCCATTTCATTCAAATTCAATTGGATTCATAATAGCAGCAGTGAGGAACCCAGAAGATTGCATCAAATCTTCAACTTTCATTTAGTTTGATTTAGTCCTCCAACCTGACATCCACCTTCTCATCGATGATGCAACAGTGGGAAGGAAAAACAACAAAAAAGAAAAGTAAAACATGTTTTCTTAATAAAACATATTTCCTTGCATCTTGCCAGCTAAGATATAAGCTTACCCTGGGATTCAGATGGACTCCAAGCCCACTTTGGTCTGTCCTTGTTGCTGTCCCAGTGGAACATGTCAGAAATGTTTGGCCTGGAAGACATCAAGAACAATCCTTCACAAATGGTCAAACAATAACTAGCAACCTTTAATTCGGAAGATCTTCTCAGCAAATATCAAAAGCTGAACCCATTAACTTTTAGTACAAGCATATTCCTGCCTTTTGTATTAATGATCTTATTCTCTCTTACATCAATCTTTAAATTCCAAGGTTTATCTTGATATTGTGCTTTTGAGTCTTACTTTTTTATTTTGAAATGTTTTGCCCACATACATTGTGTTAGTGTAGCTTCGTGCCATGGTTTCCACCAGTCTCATCTGCAACACTGTAGTTAAACTTTCAACAGGGTGGCATTACAACATGCTAGTTATGTCTCTGTTTTCATGTCTCCTGTGTCTATTTATTTAGTTTTTCTGCAGCAGTCATGTAAACATTTTGAAATTATATCATATTTTGTCTTTGAGGCAAATTGTAAGCATCTATTCAGATTTTCTACTGGACGTCAAGCGCACTCTTTTTGTTTCCATTCTGAGAAAAAGAGTTGTACCTTTTTTGTGTATTTCATGATTTTACATTAAGAGGACACTTGCAGATCTTGGTGTCTGAACATGGTGAATATCTAAGGACAGCATCTTCAGTCTCAGTCTTCCCTTATTTCTTGCCTAAGTATTTTTTTGGATAATGACAAAAAAAATTCTCCAGTGAGAACATTTAGTGAGAGCTAAATGTTAGAGTTATAGATGAGGTTAAATTTGAGAGCAACACTCAAGAGGATGAGCATATGTGATATCAGCTGAAGGCCTTAAAGTTTTACTGAAGTCAAAGTCTTTCCTCTCAATAAAGCACAACTGTTAATAATAATTAAGATAATAGTCTACTTGAGGTGTCCTCTCTCTTTAAAAGTTTTTTGTTTTTAATCAACCCAGAGGACTCCCAACTCTTTTATTAGGCGTTCCTATCACTCATCCAACCACAGTGATAGAGGTGTGGTTGAAGAGGAGGTGCTGGCGGTGGTTGCTGGGTATGCGTGATGTGTTGTGACAGCGGGAGCCAGGGCTGGCGGGCGGTCACCATGCGGCACCATATTGCTGGGCTCCCCGGGGATGAGGGATCAGCATGCCAACCTTGCCAAGAAGTGCTAATAGGCGCAACACGTCTTGCTTTCACACATTAAGGCAAGAGAAGGGTGACAGATCAGAGCTGTGATACTGCAGCCTCTAAGGGAAAAAAAAAGGGGCCACACCACTCATTTGCCATGCCTAATGATGAAAACTCCCCAAGTCGAGCAATAGGCCCCCAATCACTGAGTTGACATCTGTGCAGTCAGACATATCTCCATCTCACTTGTGTCAGAGAGTATCGAAACAAGTGCAGCCTCACTCTTCACAAGTGTTGCTAAACTCCATATTGTAACTGACAATAAAGCTACGAGTGTTAATATGGGATCAACACTTTTCAAAGAAGACATCCACGTTCTCACCCAAAGCAGCCAGGGTCAAGCGGGTTGCTACTGGCTACAACACCTTTGTCACATGTGTTACCCAAAACCCAGAGTTTGAATGCAGTCTGCTCAGCTGAAAGTTGCAGTGCGGAGAGGAAACCAGAGCATCTGTGCTCCCACTCTTGTGGCTTCCACCTGAGGGGCCATATGGCTGATTTGGCAGACTCTTAAGCACCTGCCTCTGTTTGTTTGCCTCAGAGATTGTTTGCTACAGATTTGTCTGAAAAGAGGAATAAGATATGTGAGTCTGGCTTAATGTGCAAGTCAGAGTCATGTTGAAATTGCATTGAGTTTCTGTGATTTATCCTAACTGATGGTTGTATGACTGCATAGTAACACCGGCAGTTTTGACAGTCTGGCACATTTAAGAATGAACTCATTCAAAACCGAAGAACTTACTGTCTGAATTAAAGTCGCACAAAAGATTTTTTACATGTTAACATGTCAGTTTTGATATCATTTGAAAGAATATTTGATCACTTTTATGAAACGTAGTCTGTTTTGTTGTTTTCCATACATGCCATTGGCAAAACACAGAAAAAATGTCTGTCCTAGTCGTCTCTCGTGACAGCTGCATACTATTGTATGACACTATGTCACATACCAACAATGATGTAGGTAGCTCACAGAGCTGCAGTGGACATCATGGCAGAGGCCACTATGAGACTCAAGTCAATGCAGAGGGGTTGCCAGATCAAAGCATTGAAGTCCACACACTGAACTGATGGAAGCCACAAGAGCAGGAAGAACATGCAAAAACCCATCACAGACAGACTCCTGATGGTAGTTGAAGCAGGAACCTGCCCACTCTAATGCAACACTCAACCACTCAGCCACCACAGCTCTTAAGAGACTCAAGAAAGTAATGATGACTGAGTGAGCTAGAAATCAGACAAGTGTAAACCTCATGTTGAAAAAGCCATGTAACCCCACATCTATATGGGGGCCCTTTGTGCTACTTTGTTGTTGTTGTTGTTGTTTAACTTTAATTACCTAGACAGACCTCCTTTGACATATTTTAGCTTCAGTTTCCAACTCCCCAGATTATGCTCTAGCACTGTTTAAAAAAAAAACAAAAAAAACACAGGGAGCTACTGTTATGGTTATAAAATAATTGCTTTTAAAGCACAATAAAAGAATATAATATTGCAATACTATTTGGTAAAAAAAAGAGAGAGAGAGAAAAGTAATTTGCTTTCATCCACCATAGTATCAATGCTTGGTGAATTACTGATTTAGTGATCGAGGCCAAAATGGCCTCGAAGTAACAAAAGAAAAAACAGAGTAATGCATTAGAACAGTAAAATGGAAAAAATACTAGAATTTGAATATCATTTGGCAGATTTATTTAGTTGTACACTGTTTTCCTAGAGTGTTCAAAGATTTTGTTTAGAGGACTTTAGCTGTTGATAGTCTCGACTGGTCGTGCCTGAGTCGGTGTAGGGGAAACGTCTGGCTCCCTCTCGTTCATTACAACATTGGACATGACGATAGTAACATCGTGTCTTGTGTCTGCCTTTCACTATTCCCCTTTACAGGGGTGTAACACTACTCTGAGGCCATATCCTTTTTATAAAATCCATCTAACATCCATCCACTGAGGAGCTACCAAGCCAACCAAGAGATGTGTGTCCAGTGTCTCCTGGTTCTGCCCTGAGTCTTTTCTAACAGGACAAGTCAAAAACACCTCCCCTGGAAGGTGCCCTGCACACATCCTGACCAGATAACGCACCCATCTGACTCCTTTTGGCATAACAAGTGATTTGCAGTCAGTTCTGATGTCAGCACCACATGATACATATGTGCTGGACTGAGATGAGCTCTGGCTTTGTCTTTATTAATTTATCCGTATCTTTATTAACAAAGTTTTGCCAAGATCAATGTAGAAGACAGAGTTTGTGTCAAATCTCTTGAATTTTTTTTCTCTCATGATCCCTAATCCATCAGCAGACTGACTGCCTTTACATGCCCAAACTTCCTGCCTTTTCTGTCATTAAATTGTCCAAAACCCATAACTCCCCTCATGGTCCAAACTGTCACCATCCTAAACATCATCAGAAATGTGGTTAGACCAAGATGGCCCAAGGATCTGGTGGTATCAGAAGCCTTTTTATTTTTTTTGAAGAAAACAGACTAAAATCTCTCATGAAAGAGCTGACAGACTCAACTGTTAAATGTGTATGAATAGATGGTCTGAATGCACAGGTGTAAATTAACTCGGGAGTAACAGAGTATGCATTCTGATCTGACTAATCAGAACATGGAGACATTTTTACAGCCATTTAGAAGACAAACACAATTTGGACTCTGACAGTCACTTTTTATGAAAAGAACAGTGAAGAGGGGCTGGTTCAGAGTGAAAATGCTTTGGTTTGTGTGTATTTAGTCAGCAGATATGCACAGACACGTGATAAATTCATGATTTATGTCAGTCTTATCAATCATATGATTAATATACTGACATTTTTGTGAGTAATGGACAGTGAATGTGACTCAAAAATGTACCACTTAAAAGTGACTCATAACTCTGTTGATTTCTGATCAGGATCTGCTCAGTCATGTATTTGCTGTCTGAGTAACTCTTTTACTTTTTAACTGCTATCTTCACCCAAAGAATTCATGAGGTGGGTTTCATTGTTTGTTTACCTGCTTTCTTTATTTTCTCAGTTTAAAAAATAGAAGAAGGTATGCATGAATATTGTCCAGATGTGGTAAATGGATTTAGATACAGATCAATGTCCAGGAATTTTTTTTTCTTCAGCCATGGCAGAAGTACGCATTTTTGGCATTTGCATGTTTTAAAAAGATAACATTAAAACAAAATACAAAGCCTTGGCATACCACTGTTTGCTTATCTGTCAGTTTCTTCTGACTTCTCTTCTGATCAAAAATCCTCTTCTGACTGAAAGAGAAATGTCAAGCTTCAAAGTCTTATGTAAAGTTTTTCCAGAAGAGTGGAAGTTAAATATGTAAAAAGAAAGAATTCAAATGTGCACTGTTTGAGTGTCTTCTTTGGAAGCCTTTTGTTAATCTTTACAACCTTTTTATGTTGTGTGTCAGAATGATCTCAGCAGGTATCATACTTGCTCTGGCTGCTTCCAGGAAGGTCATTTCTTCCATGTCAGTGGGCCAAGGATGAACTCAGCGGTATGTGTGTTTGGCATCTGGGAAGATACTCTAGTGAAGACCCATGTTATATGTCAGTGGTTGTCTGGTCTTAATCAAATATTAAAGTAGAAGACGGCACTAACAGTAAGAGCTGGTACCAAGTAGAATAACTCCTATCTAATACAGACTCCAGTAACATCCAAACATCTAATATTGATAATGTGTTTTGAATGAGAGCATGCCAACACCAATGTGTGCACTGTATTGAAACATTGCAAGAAGTTAAATGTTTGATCAGGGATTCTGCGGGACATTTGAGGATTAATGGTAAAATGTTAATGCAAAATTATGAAAATGACATGAATGATTCATGGAAATGGTGGCTCACCTCTATGTCACCCCCTAATATTTGTACAGGGCCAAACTGTGGTTATAGAGGAGGTAGGAAGGGGAGACATTTCCTCCTGTGAAGTACATAAACGCGTACCGTAGAGCAAATCAGCAGAAGAGCTCTGTGTGCAGTTAACTTACAAAAGTTAAACTAACAGAAATATTTATATATCAATACAAAGCTGGCCCAAAAGCTCAAGGATGGCCCAAACAATGTCTTAACAGGCAGGTATCTAGTATTTAGATTTATTTATTTAGGAGCTACTTTCAACCAACTTGAAAAAGAAAGTCTGGGGTTATCAGTAAGTGTAACATCTATATAAAAAAAAAAAAAGGAGTAAAACAGCTAACGAAGTCCAACCTCAGTTCAAGTTTGTAATGTAATCCTGTTAGAGTTCAATAAGGTGTAATGTCAGAAGGAATAAGCCCGTGAGATATTCTCAAGAGTATGAGGACTACCCCGATCTGGGGGTACTTGGTAGCCTGTTCTAATTTAATGTTGTCAATAGTATAGGGTACATTATACATATGATGTTATATATGATTCATATTATTAGTACATGGGCCTAGAGACTGTAGACCTGGGAGCTGTGGGTGACCCTTGAGCTGAGCTCCCTGCCTGGATGAGGGGCCGACCAGGGGTCGTACACTTGTGGGGGATCCTGGGCCGCCAGGGAGGAGGGTTGAGTTGTGTGTGAGAGTGAGTGAGTGAGTGAGTGAGTGAGTGAGTGAGTGAGAGAGAGAGAGAGAGAGAGAGAGAGAGAGAGAGAGAGAG
>JAOWBL010000011.1:10875541-10887011 GCA_028564865.1 Zenarchopterus dispar | reverse complement strand
ACTCTCCTCAACATTCACAGTATTATGTCCAGCACATGCAGAAACAGCTTCATGGGCTTTTTCAGACAATTTAATTTCATTCTGGCAACACGAAACTCCAACCTTTGAAGGATCCTCAGACAGAACACCCTGATCCGTGGTCACAGTACCAGAAGTACTTAAATCCACCCGCGAAAAACCATCACGTGGTGGCAAGCCAGACACAACGCCAGCCAGCGACTTCGCTGGCGCCACCGCCCCAACTGGACCAGGGACAGCGCCGCTCCCGGCACCAGTCGGAACAGCAGGGCCAACAGAGCTGCCGGCAGGGGAGCAACCACCATCCGGCCATACGTTACTCACAGAGTCGGCCGGTGCCGACGGTGCCGCCGCCGGCGTCCCAACCGAACCAGCAGCATCACCAACAGCAGCACCACCGGCACCAACAGCAGCGGAAACCAAGCCTTCAACAGGGCCAGCCGAGGGTCCGGCAGGGGGCCCGACACCCGATCCGGTCTCGGCGTCCCCGCCAGGATCGGCGGCGACGTCAACATCCGCCCCACACGCTCGCTGTTTATGAGGACAAAACGTTTATGTCCCACATCTCCACACTCAAAACACTTCATGTGCCCCGAACTCGCGTACACCATGTAAGAACCGTCTCCGTGTTTCACTCTGAACCACACTTCTAGAGTTTGCGTGGGCGACTCCAGGAACACGAAGACCTGCCGTCAGAGACTGTACGTGTCTGAGTTTAGGGTCCAAACTCACAGTTTTAAACTTGCTGGCAAACTTTCCAAATCTGCTTACTTCCTTTTTTAAGCTGATCGTTTGAAATAAACGGGGGGACTCCGGACAAGGTTATGCGCGTGGAAGGGACAGACAGCGGTGACACCTGCACGAACACCCCACGTCCCACTAAGTCATGAACATGAAGTTCATCGGTCATGAAGACAACAACAGCCGTGTTCATTCGTGAAGCAAAATAAATATTGTCGTGTCCTACCTGCTCGCCCACGGCCAAAAGAACGTCCTCCACGGAAACGCCACAATCTGGCGGGACCATCCGAACTCCATGTCGGATAGACGGAGGTGGCGTCACAGAGGACGCCATCCTCCAACAAGCCACCAACCAGACCACCAAAACTAAACTAACCACGAAGCACACTTACCTGGTCATACACAGAAAATGAAAAGAAAATGAAAAAATCCTCAAAGAAGTGTGAAACCAAGTTAAATTCCGCGCCACTCACACACACAGCACCTCCGCCTCACACGCCCTCACTCATCCCCACGCCCACCGGAAACAGAGAGAGAGAGAGAAAAGGGGCTGTGTGTAAGTTTATATACATATTTTGAATGTCTGCACATAAACAAACACACACGCACACCACTATCTGTTTGTCCCTTTTCTTTTATGTCTAGTTGTCTACTACTATCATGTCTGTCTTCTACTGTAATGCATCTCATCACAAAGACACTACAGTAACCACCACACCACACCCATCACTGTCTTGTCTTTTTATCAGTCCTGACCTTTTATGTTTTGACATTGGCAGTTTAGTCCTTGGCAGAATTAGGAATTTAGATGTTAATAAAATATGAGATTAGACTTCCAAGGAGGACTGGTGAAGGACACACACTCCACATTAATGCACCATGTGAAAATATCTGTGGCAAGATTAAAATGCCTTGGATAAAGGTTTTACCAAATCATGGTACTAACCATTATAATGTATGCAGGCAAAAAAAAAAAAAAGATGGCAATCTGAGGAAAAATGCTTATGAAAAACAGCTATATTGTTTTTATAAAATCTACCCTGTCCAGTGTGTACTGCCACGTTTCACCTTAACAGAGCTGGCTCTAGCAGATCCTTGTGACCCTGAACAGAAAGAAGTGGGTGTAGATAATGATGAATGGATGTATGGTGTTCTGTAAGCCTGACATCTCCATGGCCTTATCCCTACAGGCCACAGCTGTAGTATGTCCCAAAATAAAAATGACTCATAGTCATTTTTGGTAAGAAAATGGAAAATGCAAGCAAAATAACAAGAAGTAACTAGCTGCAACTATTGTTATCCCAACTCACTCAGTCAGAATCCACCAGTGGGAAATGTCCAGCAGTTCACTAGTGGACGCTGAAACAAAAAATGTGAAAAGTCACTAGATGGCCGTGTCTCAAAAAACTTTCTAATATCCTAATTTAGCAAACTAGAGTGTCTGTACTTTATTTATTTGTTTTGCCTGTTTAGTTTTTAAAGTAGAATAGATTAAGGCATCACCATAGATCATCTAAAAGGTTTTTACAACACCTTCTTGTGTTTTATTTTTCTTTTCTTTTTTTAACTACATTTACTTTTTTTCTTCTTCTCAACAAAGTTGATGGGAACAATTCATTAGAAGTTGGATACTGGTTGGATCTTTACCACTGGCGCATTGGAGCCCTGTGGATGTTTGGCTTCCTAGAAACACAATGCTTAAACTCATAAATGTTCATGAAATACACTCCAAATAACTCCAAATACAAATACACTCATTTAAGGGACATGTAGAAATCATCATTCCACCAACTTTGGTGTTTTGTATTGTCATTCAGTTTGGAATTATATTTTCTGCAATGTTCAAAATATCCAGGGCTGAAGCAGCAATACAGAGTTAGTGATGCCTCTGGCGTGAACCATGAAGTACGGGCTGACTTACATATTTTGAACTTGACTACAATATTTGTCTTTTTGCAGTTCAGGTAGCACTCTTTTTGCCCCTGTTACTCTGCTGTTACTACCTCCCAAGATTGACCAAGTCCATAACAACAGCAGAACAAATGATATGCCTTTCTGGCTCTGTGTAATTGACACAGCACAGCAGGACGGATTAAAGGTTTTGGAAAAAACTGTCAGTGTGAATGTTCATGTGACTTTTAACTTCTTTCTAAAAGTGACTACTCATCAGGCAGATCAACCTCCTAACTGGCATTATGGTATTATTTTGTTGTAATAGTTCCATAATCTGCTGAAGTGTCCTTCTTATCACCGCAGAGACGTTTCCAGCCATCTCACTAGAAAATATACTTCTTCATGTTGAACATTATGGAGGATATTCCGTAAGTCATAAAAACTTAGACCAAATGCATGTTCGTAAAAATAAGACATTCTCCTCCTAAAGCTTCCCATCATTGAAATGCAAGCTGATGGCCAAACACGTTATGAAATATGATAACAATAAACACTCCTCTGTATGGAAAAACTTAGTTCGAGTTTTGGCACTTTCCAGCGCTCTACTAAAAAAATGTAAAAATCTTATACATGTATTTGGTCAAAACCTGAAACCAAAGCAACAAAGTATTTGTGTATATGTATTCAGATGTTCATCTAATAGAGTAAAGGACATACATGTAGATTGAACTGGATGTTCCTGTGGTCAAAGTAGGTGGGCTGTTGAGTCACAAGTTATTTCCAAGATGATAAAGAGCAGAACAATTAGAAGCAAAATATTGTGTTATCACTTTCACACTGTTCTGTAAACGTATCTGCCAGGCTTAACATGTTCTTGCTTTAGTCTTTCTCTGTGATTTCCACCATACCACCTTAGCAAATAAACTTGACTGACAGTTTTCACTCATTTGTCCATTCCTCCATCGTCCATCCATGCATCCATCCATCCATCTATCCATCCATCATTCCCCTCCCTCCCCCCACAGACGCCTGCAGTCCCTGGGGCCATGCTATGTTTGCTGAAGCGCTGTGTTGTGAACGAGTGCACTGCCTGCCATCAATATGGGTGAGTTACAGAGGTCACCGGTTCAAACGCAGTTCACCGCCTCATGCGACACTAGATGTGCCTCTGCCCGTGCAGATTGGTGAAGTGTTGGAGCGTGTAAGTGCGTGCTGCGTGCAGATGCGCGGGTGTTTGACTATGCTGATGTGACTTTATATCCATGCATGAATACTGCTCTGTGTTTGTGTGTTATTAGATTTCATGCATTTCTTGGCTCAGATGCTCACTGACTATGGCACAGCAGTGTGGGTTTCGATCTCTGCCCTGGTTTCTGCCAGCCAACATCATGAACATGTTGTCAGTGGGGCATGTGGGAGACCAGCTCTGATTCCTGCTTGAACAGCAGGTGCTGAATCTGTTTCTGATCAGCTGTGTAACTGTTTACAGCTTAGTGACTGGGAGGAAAATGTCACAACAATCAATGCAACTGTAGCTACTGCACTGTGTAACTTTTCTCCTATTTGAAACAGGTCTGAGCTTTAGTCCCCTAAACATTTGAAAACTGACCTTTATATTTTTACAAACTTTTTGAATAGAGCTAAACCTTTGATTAACTATTTTTGTTCCACGAGTCAGGTTTTTGCACAGTTGAACACCTAAGTGATGATGGTGACATAACTGCAACTCAGAAACATTTTTTGACAAACTGACTGAAAACAAAATCCCTTCAACGTAGGTTCATAATAAAACTTAAATGATAGAATATAGAAAATGTGGGTTCTGAAAGGGCGCATAAAAATAATCCTAACTTTCTCTGTTTGAGAGCACATCTCCCTCACTTTGTCTGGGATGGTCTTAATTTGAAAACTTTTCATTCAGTCATCCAGATTTGGAGGCTGCTGTGACGTTACAGATCATAGTCAGAGTCGAATCATCCCGTTCATGGCATGCTGCCTCTTTTTTGTAATCACATGTGGGCAAAGAGGCCCACGTTGAAGGGGGAGGGGGCTGGAGACGGGGTGGGAGCAGCTGAACACATGGAGAATAGGACTTTCCAGATTTTCAAACAGAGGAACTCCTGTTAAAAGGTGATTGCATTTGTAAAAAAAAAAAAACAAAAAACAACAAAACTCTCATTCAATGACGCTGGTTCTGTGATGACGCAGAGTTATGGAAGAGAATGCATACTGTTAAGGATGATTTTCAAGAATTATGTTTATGTTTTCAGCTTCCTCTTCACAAGGTATGAGTGTTAATGATTAAAGTAATTGTCAAATTCACAAAATTTAAAAAAAAAAAAAGTTGTTTTACCTGCTTCCTATGATTTTCTCCTTGACAGTTTTAACAGAAAACTTAAGTCAAGCCTGGACTCAGTAGCTCCACTAAAGATAAAAAAGGTAAAATCTAAGCCCACTGTCCCATGGAGAAACAAAGAAATTAGAGCTCTCAAATGAAATTGCAGAAAAACCAAAAGAAAATGAAGGAAAAACAAACTGTTAATAAATGTTCAAATTTTACAAAGAAAACTCAAAATATACAACACCAAAGTTAAACAGGAAAGAAACAATTACTTTGGCATTATTTTTATTTTCAGTAATTAATTTAGCAAAGTCCTGTTCTCTGCTACTGACGATCTAATCAACCCTGATTTTAATAAATACAGACTTTGTAGGAATGACCTTTTTATGTGAAGAATTTGCAGACCACTTCAGGAGCAAAATTGTCCTTATTAGAACCAACATTTTACTTTACCCAAAAGCTGTTTTAGTGAAACTGAAGGTGTGCTTTTACCCGAGAGAACACTGGACACTTTTGTCCTGGTTGACGCCAAGATGCTTGGAAGAGTCTTCTCCCAAGTCAGTCCCACTACCTGCCTTTTAGATCTGATTCCCACTCTGCTTTTAAAAACTCTTTACGAATTCTTTGAGGGAAAGCTTTTAAATATTGTGAATTTCGCTCTGCCTCTTTCCTTCTGCCCTTAAAACAGCCGTGGTGAGGTCCCTTCTGAAGAAAAGCAATCTTTTCTTGTCATTTATTGCAGATATCCTATTTATTTATTTGCCTTTCCTATTATGATTTATTTAAAAATGATTTTTATTTCTATTTATATGTTTAATTTTAATTTAATTTTTTCCTATACTTTTTACTTTTTAACTCTAGTGTTGTCTCAGTGGGTGATGGCCCAACTCATCCCTGGCTTGTGGCGGGGTCCATACATCCATCCAGCAGTGGTGGTGTTTGGTACTCTGTCCCGCCTGGGGGTGGGTTGTGGCCCCACCATGCAGTCTGGCTCCGGGGTTTGGCACCCACCTCCTGATGCAGACGGCTCCCTGTGATAGTGGGATAGTGTTCCCTCACTGTTCTTCTGTGCCCACTAATGTTTTACATACTATTTATTTTAACCTTTGATGGTATTATATAATTGATAGTGATCAAGGTAGGTGGGGAGAGGGATAGGTGGGACTGATTTTGTTTTTACTGATAAAGCACTTTGTGCTACATTTTATTAAATGAAAAGTGCTATATAAATAAAGTTTGATTTGACATGATTTGAAAAACAACTGCCGGCAGTCCAGGTTTGAATCCTGGCCTGTGACCCTCTGCTGGTGTCTTTCTCCCCTTTCTGCCTCAAATTTCCTGTCATGCAACTTTCTTTAAAGTCCACAAAGCCACAAAATCCTTTTTTTTGTTTTTTTTTTGGAAGGATGGCTTTGTCTGTGGCAAAGATACCTGTAAAGAGAGAGCATGTAATAATGACAGTCTTCAAAAAGAAAAAAAGAAGAAACGTTTGATCATTTACAGTAGTTTTGGAAGTCTAAACTCTTGATTGTGGAAAGCTTTGGACAAATATAACAGTTTTCTTTAAGTGTGCACCTTTTCCTTTTTAATGAAGACACTTTTGAATAGTCAGGATTTGTTAGAAAGCAACTTCGTCCTTTATATGATTTTGACTTTTTAAATAATAACAACTATAAATGTAGTCTTCAAATGAAAAAGGATCCTCCTAATCCTAATAGTGGTTAGAGATCACTTGCTGTTTTTGATCGCTGTGCAAAACTTCATAACAAGAGACTGAGCAGAGCTGATGTCTGCCTTGATTTGTATTGGAAATCAAGAAGAATAACATATAAATGTGAGACAAAATTTTTACAATCTACTGAGGTGCAGAAAGAAGTCAGGTGACAGTCTGTGGTTTATGTGGCTTATGTGGCCACCTAGTGGGCTGCTGAAACAGCTCCTACATGGAGACCAAAGTCGAGATGGAAAATGCTTTAACTTCACCTGCTAATGGTTAAAACCCTCAAATTCAGATGAGATTAAATGAGTCACATCCAACTTAAGACCTGAAAACAGGAAACTAAATGATTTAAATTTTTTGATTCAGACAGAAAGTGAAATATGCAGAATCTGAAATGTTTGAAAATGAATGTAAATGTGTGACTTTATCTACATTGTTCAACAAGTATTATGCAGCTGAATGGAGCCGGTTCTAGTCGGGTTTACTGGGTGTGTATTTACTGTAAAAAACAGTGTTTCCTAGACTACGACCTTTCGTGTGGTTTGAGTTCAAAACTTACATACTCAGAAAAGAAACTGAGGAAAACAGTCAACATAAGTGACACCTATATGACTCCAGTGTTCTGTAACAAAATTTGCTATCCAGTATTAATGAAATGTTGTATCTATCTATCTATCTATTGAAATTGATCACTGTGAGTTGTTTGCCAAAATGTTTCTCATTTTACTGCCGAATGTCAGAATCCTAACTTTACTGTTGTGGACCTTTTTCCCTCCTTTGTGTTTCAGTACCTCTCTGGAGCATAGTGGGCCAAAGATCTGAACCACTGCATTAAAACCAAGGTTCGTGCTCGTGTTACAGAAAAAGATCACAGTTTTCAGATCAAAGACACATTATTCATCACAAGTGTAGATCTGTGTCAAAGGGTATTGTAGTAGTTCACTACAACTGTTGTAAAACATCAGAAGTGCAATTTAAAAAGGTGTTGAATGGAGCAGAAGGTTACACATACAAGTGTGTAACCACAAGTGTCAGTCTCACTCAAGTATAATCTAAGTACTGGTTTGAATGACTAGCAACAGGTTATGGAAAGGCTTTGCCATTATTTAATGATTGAGTTGTGATGTTATACACTGAGGACTCTTCCACATACGTGGAAGTTGTAGACAAGAGCCAGTACGTCAAAAATCATATTCATTATGAACAGTTTAATATAGAAGTACCCACAGTTTAAGAAACAGTAACTTGTTTGCTAAAAGCAACAAGTGAGCCGTATTACTGGAAGTACAGAAACACATGCAAAAAAAGCCACCAATTTCTAAGAATTAAGATGTGTGTGCTGGTATGTACTTAAACTATCCCGAGTTTCTGTAGGCTCACAGATGCTGTTGTTTTTGTTCAGTGAGGGGAAAGTGTTTCTTTTCTTAACTTATTCACTGAGTCCGTGTGGTTTCTGTTACACTCTTCTGCAGGCTTGTTCTGCCTTTCTACCTTCTCGTATAAATCTAGAGGCTTTGTGGTTTTGTGGCCCGGATGGGTGGGTGCACTTTTCTTTTTCCTGAGGTAGTCTAAGTTTTGAGGTTAGCAACACAGAGCTAAAGATGGAGGACACACACTTGGTAAATAGGATGGAGGCCAAGAATTTGAGGTAAACAAAAGAGGCCTCGCATAAAGAAAAGCAGCACGTTTTAGAAGTGCTTCTTCCTCAAAAGCAGTTCCAGTAAACTGATTGATTTTTTTTTTAAACAATGTGACCTGACATCTATGTGTGCAGATCACACACAAGAAACAGCCTTCAAAGACGACAGATGCCATTCGCTGAATGTTAACTGTGAAAGCATCTGCCGCTTTAACAAATATAAACCTGAAGAGTCATTGCTGTCTGTGTTCTAAAATCAGCATTCCTCTGTTACATACCAACAGTCTGCTCATTTTCAGCAACTTAATATCTCGTGATATGGTAAATTGAATTATTATGGAGTAAACAGAGAACCTCTGCTATGAAGAAGTGTCACTCCTTAAGCCAGAGGCTTTTATTTCTTTTGAAGTTTTTTCCTCCTGATATTGAGTCAGTAGCACATCAGCTTCACTGAGCTGCACAGTCTTTGGATAGATGAGAATATGTGTACTTTGTTTTGTCCCTGTGAGATTTGAAAACTCAAAAATGTATATTTCCCTGCTTCCCTTGTAGGTTAAAGAAAATTAGAGTCAAGTACAATGAAATACAGCAAAACACATAGTACATTGATGTCACGATAGCAAAATGAATGGCAGGAAGAGGTCAAACAATCCAGATTTTATTTATTTATTTTTTATTATTCAGATTTGATCTTTTATTGTGAAGCGATGATCTGCATAACTAAGGGAAAAATCTATCAAAAATTTATCAACATGTATGATTATGTGGGTAAACAGATAACCTTTTGGAAGTTAGACACTTAAGAAAAAGCCACATGGTGTTGAGGAAGCTACAAGGCTAACTTATCAACCTGAGCAGCATGATATTAATAGAATTAAAAACACTTTATTGCTTCCTCTTACAGACTTGAGTGAAAAAAGAATTTTCTTTGTAGAACTCAGCAGAGAAATCAAAGACAGCTGCTGGAGTCTCCACCACTCTGCTCATTTGCTGTCTTTGTTGCCACCAGTTCATTTCTGCAGAGCATGGCTGCACCTAAGAAGTGTAAGAAGGTGTTGTTTTCACAACGAGGCTCTCTCTCAGCTGCAGCTTCAGCCCTGACTGAAACTAACAAACATGATTCTTACTCTCCAGGACTCTGCAGGGTCCCGCTCTCACAGCAGCACCCAAAACACGTGCACAGTACTGCCTCTCCCTCTCTCTCTCTCTCTCTCTCTCTCTCTCGATCGAAATATATATATATCTATATATATATATTATATATGCATGTGCACGCGCATGTCTTGAAAGCAAGTCTTTCTTTCGTGTGCAGAGGACACAATGAAGTTGTCAAAACTAATTGAAATGTTTGCTGCTTGTGTATTGATATGATGCCGGGAGCTGCAGAGCGTCTTAAATGATAAACTAGGGTTAATCATTTAATCACACTATTATTAAAAACTTAATGAGGACTCTCCAGCATAGGTACGATATTGCGTGCAAGTTAAAAAAAAAACCAAAAACCTTTTTTTTTTCTTTTCTGGCTTTTTTTCTTTTTTATTTACAGGAAGTTGCATCAATTCTAGATTTTATAGCTTGTTTTAAACCATTGTAAACACATACAGTACATTTCTGCATGTAAAGAAGCACATTAAAGAGGTCAAACTTACTTTTTTCAAATGTATTTTAATGCAAAAGCAGGTCTATTACTATAGTTAAAATGAAGTAAAGAAATATTTATGGCTCTTTAAAAAAGAAACCCAATCTTTCCTGTACCTTTTAAAATATCTCACTATGATTTTCACTTTTTAAATGTTTGTACAAAAGAACGAAAATCGTTTCAACCTTTATATACATCTTTACTCTCCAAAATAATGCAGATGAAAGAAAACAGGATGTGAAATGCAGCCCAGAGGAGATGACATCATAATGAGAGCAAGAAGAAGCCAGATCAAAGAATATTTGGTGCGAGTTCCACTTTATTTAATAGAATATTTACAGACAGAGAAAGAAAAAAATGACTTTTTATGCAAGTCGGTGGTCAATCTCTTTTTGTTCATCAGGCTTGCAAAGCTTTTGAAAGCCAGCTGTGTGTGTTCCACCACATATTAGTTATACACAGACATTAGTTCTTATTAGTGTTGTGGAGAGTCCATTAGTGCTGAGGTTTCAGTGTGCGCTTGAGGTTATCTAGTAAAAACAACCTGACTCACAGACTGTGGTGAACTTACAGGAGAGTGGAGCTGCACAAGAATGACAGACTGGCTCTTTTGCTATGATACACTGTTGGATCTAGATGTTTGTCTCCTGAGAATATCTGAGGGAAATTTTGAGTAACATTTCATGAAAAAGAAAATAAAACTTTAAACCTAACGCTTGCAGAAATGCTCTTTCTGCTTCTGTGTTTATTTTAGTAAATCTCCTGAGTACACTGCAGAATCGGTTTGCTGTAAGGAAACAGGACATAAAAAAAAACAAAAAAATAAAAAAATACATGATGCAAAATCAGATTTTCAGGTTCTGTTCCAACATGAAAACTAAACAAAATCTTGCTCTCAAATGATCTTAGCTGATGCTTATGTGGACGTCTTGCAGTAAAAGCACTCACATGTATGATGTTGCCAGTTCAGGTATGATTTTTCTACATCGCTGCTGCTGGCCAGCAAGGTGCAGCTGTCAACACGCCAGCGTCATTAACCACAATGCAGAAAATTTGCGCACCAACCAAACCATATCCTTTGTTTTGTTTTGTTTTATTTTGTTTGTTTTGTTTTTTTCTTCAAAATACAGGAAACAATTTGATGTTTTTAGTTAAGAGACCATGTCGGTTGTGGTACATGTTGTTCGCTTAATCTTGAACCATAGCGCATCATTTCCCGTCTGGGAAAACGTAACTCAGATGACATGAATTAAGTTGTTTCCCACAATCAAAATGCAGCAATGGTGGTTTAAATTGTCTGATAATGACAAAACAGAGTGATGCAATATTACATTGTTATCAGTAAAACAGACAAATTTAAACATTTCAATTTCTGTGTTCATCTGTGAAATAATTCTCTCCATATGTGTGTATGTATGTATGTATGTATGTGTGTGTGTATGTATGTATGTATGTATGTATGTATGTATGTATGTATGT
>JAOWBL010000011.1:10851234-10863613 GCA_028564865.1 Zenarchopterus dispar | reverse complement strand
TGCAGTGGGCTGGGATAGGCTCCAGCAGACCCCCGTGACCCAGAAATGGAACAACGGGTCAAGAAGATGGATGGATGTAACCATAAGCATTTTGAAATAGTAATTGAAAGTCTACCTATTTCTTTAATGAGGATGGTTAAAAATGCACAAACTCATTTCAAGCAACTCTCCCACCTCCCAAACTAATTATTGCCACTCAGGATTTTGTAGGTAAGACTTTGTCAAAAAAAAAAAGTCACTCATGGTCTCTTTTTCCAAATGTTTTCCATCCTATGCAGATCAGCAAAACTTTCATCCACTCACTTTAAAAAAGTTAAGCACAAACTATTTGAAACTACTGTTCAAAACCAAAAGCCAAAAAAACTTCACTTTAAAATTTTTCATATTTACCTATCAAGTTAACTTCTTAGACAAAGATTTAACTTTGATCATAATAACTGCATTTTCCATGATAAGGACATGGAGACCACAAATCAGTTTTTTTGTTTGTTTGTTTTGTTTTTGTTTGTTTGTTTCTGTGTTTATACCAATAGTTTTTGAACGTTTAGTTGAGGCGACACAGTGGCTTACTGGTTGTCACTGTTATCTCGCAGCAAGAAGGTTCCTGGTTTGACTCCCGGCCCAGCAGGAGTCTTCCTGTGTGGAGTTTCCATGTTCTGGTTGTGCATGTGTGGAGTTCTCCAGATTCCTCCCATAGTCCAAAAAACGTACATGTTAGATTGACTGACGATTCCACATTGTCCACAGGGGCGAGGATAGTTGTTTGCCTAAATGTGTGGCCCTGTGATGGACTGGTGACCTGTCCAGGGTGTACCCCTACTTTTGCCAGTAATGAGCAGCATCAGACCACTGTGAGCCCAGAGGGTTTAGAAAATGGACATATGTTTGATTGGTTACCACCAAAATGACATCTCTTTCCCATTTTTCAAGGAATAATGTGACAGAAAAAATATTTTTCCACCTTAATGGCATATGACAAGGTCCTCTGTGTTCAATGAGCATGTCAACACAACTAAAAACATACTGAAAATTCAGCTAAAATGTATTTTTGTTGGAGATTGCACTTATAACAATTTTTTCTCTTTGCATTCAAGCAATTCCAGACAGCAATACCATCAACACTTTCTGTTCCCTGTATGCTGTTATGTTGTGCCTGTAGTTTATCTTCCAGTGGTAATTTATTGTTTTTAAATTCTTTTGGTTTTTTGTAGACAACAAATGCAGGGTTGACAAACAGGAATGAGGTCCACAACAGATTAAAAAGTTCAATTTTTCCAAAATTTTTCTTGCCATTTTTTGAGTATCAAACTCTCCACAACAGTGTGGACGCAAGGTATAACCATAATCAGATTTTAATGTTTAAAAAACACGTGTGTGGGTGGGAACCATATCAATAAATACTTTGTAGTGGTCAGCATCACTAATACTTTGTGGCTGAATGGGAGCTGCCTGACCCACCACACAATGGGAAAAATCTGAAGTCAGAGAAAAGGATGCTGTTGGAGCAGCAGATGCCCATATTCATTGTCAAATAATCCCTGGGTTACTTTGAGCTATTTTGTAGTAAACATTGGCAAATTTGCCGTTTGTGTTTATATTTTTATATTTTTTCCTTTTCATAGTCCAGGTAAAGTATATTCTAGGCCTTTAACCCTCCTGCAGAAAACATGTAAATTTCGCCTATGTAAACTGGCGTATCTTGTGCTAAGGGGGCTGCCTATATGTTGGGGGTCCGGTACCGCCAGAGAGACTCTGGTAAAGGGCAGGTAGATCGGAGGAATGAAATGGGGCTGCCAGTAAACATGGGCCCTACAACATCTTCTTGTGGGTTCAAGTGAGCTGGGGGTTTTTTCCAGACTGGGAGGTCCCAAAACCTCTAACCACGCCTTCTTTAGATTCTAAACCGTAAATAAAGCGGATCCTCTCTTCCTATTGGCTGAAACCTTTCCCTTGACCCCGCCTCAGTCGCGACTCAACGCTCTGAAAACTGGGTAGTTGAGCTGGAGCTAGGCTGAAAGCCCATGTTGTTGACACGAAAAGAGGACCTGAGACCTTGTTTCAAACAGAAATAATGAAGTTCGTTCGGTTTATAATGAAAAACGCAGCTCTGGCCAACGCGCCGAAACACATCGACCATTTCTCCAAATTTTCTCCATCCCCGCTCTCCATGAAGCAATTCATCGATTTCGGTGAGTACCGAGCTTCTCCAAAATATAAAGGCCCTGCTTTGACGGCTTTACGAGCTTGAATCAGAACAGAAATGCACGTCAGTTCAGTTTTAAAATAACTGCTTTCACGTGTTACTTGTGTAATGAAAGCAGGGAACGTGGTTTCTGCCGCGCGTGACCTGGGTGTTGTGGTGTTTTCACTGGAGCCAGTGTTGCATCATATCAGCTGCAAGCTGGGGCTGCATCCTTTGGGCCCACATAAGGAGCACAACGCATCACTCTTATTTATCAATCCTAATAAGCTGTGATAAAAAAAAAAAGGATGCAAAGATATGATGCATACATGTCTAAATAATGGTCAGTTGGACCAGAAATGTCTGATGATTCAGTTCAACACTCTTGCCATTGAGTCTTCCTGACATCTTCATATTCCTTGTTTTCAATATATCAAAGATAAAATCGACTGGAAAATAAGAACTGTAAGCAATATTTAAATTGGTAACAAACAAGAGCCTGAAAATGAGCAAGATTTCATATTTGCTCCTGTAAAAGGTTTATTAAGCCCAAACTGTTATTTTTATTTAATTTTTTTTTTCTGACTCAGGTTCCATCAATGCCTGCGAGAAGACATCCTTTGTCTTTTTGAGGCAGGAACTCCCTGTGAGACTCTCAAACATTATGAAGGAAATTAACCTGTTGCCTGACAAACTGCTCACAACCCCTTCAGTGCAAATGGTGCAGAGATGGTAAGTCAAGCTGGGAAATGCACGACCTCACTGCTGTTTGTTCTTAGCTCAGATAAAGTCTGGATACTTTTTTTACTGGAGCAAAAGAGCTGAATAGGAAAATGTGTGCCTTTCAGTCTCTTGTGCCATGTTGTTCAACCTTACTTGAACTCAGTTGCAGCAGTTGTTGATAGCTATGCACTAGAGCAGTTTATTTCCCCTCCCACGTTACATAACACGCAGTAACGCTCAGAATTACAACAACAACCTTTGACCAAGTTACACTCTCTCCAGCTGCTCCCAGGCTGGGCTCAGGAGTGGCCATCAGCTCTGAACTTTACCCCAGTTTCTTGTCACAGACCATGTGACCTATTTTTACAGAGCTGTGGGTTTTTGAGGGGGAGCAGTGGACAGCGATCAAAACATGCTCACAAGGGTCAAAAACAACCCGCTCTAGTTCCTTTTCCTGCAGACTGACTGAACTGAGCTGTTTCACACGTGCGCATATGTGTGAGCATGTGTTTACTTATGTTTTTTCAGGTATATCCAGAGTCTAATGGAGATCCTTGAGTTCTTAGACAGAAATCCAGACGATCACAAAGTCCTTGCAGAGTAAGTTTTAGGTGTTATCAACAGTCTTGCTTGTTTTTAAACTTGTACATACCTGCCAACACAGCTGTTTCTTAGTGGTACAGCAAAAGCTCTGACTTCTGGATGTTTGTGTCCCCTTCTCCTCCAGGTTTGTTGATGCCTTGGTTACCATCAGAAACAGACACAATGAAGTCGTGCCGACCATGGCACAGGGTGTCCTGGAATACAAAGAGGTCTTTCCCCAAGATGTGGTCACCAATCAGAACATCCAGTACTTCCTGGATCGCTTCTACATGAGCCGCATCTCCATTCGAATGCTCATCAACCAGCACAGTGAGTCAACGTTCAGTTTTAAAATCCTGTGGGCCTGTGTTTTTGTTTTATTTAACTTGGGTTGTCAGCCTGCAGCTGTTGCCCTTTAAACTACTGAGTGTGAGCAGCAATTCCCAGAGATGGAAAAATAAATAAAAGAACTGAGATCCAGGCATGATTAATCAAGTAAAGAAACAATGGACCAATATTCTTATTGTCACTTATTTGACATAGAAACAATCCTCCAACCTCTTATTTTCTCCACATGTAAGTGTTTTTAAACAGAATTCAGTATGTAAATGTTATCTTTGGTTTAAAAAAAAAAAAATCAACAAAATGAACCTTTAGACATTCAGTAAAATTGGGTCAGGCCAAACATAATGTGCCACAAATGATTATTGCACTCTGAGAATGGGTTAAAGTAAATAAAGTGTCTTGCATATAATCAGATAACTGATAACGTCAAATACTTTGATAAGCTGTTTATGTGTATTATTTCCTCTAAACTCTTTAACAAAACTGGAAAGTGGCTCAGTAGTGTCTCAGTTCTTATGTTTGAGCTTTATTTTTAGTAATAAGCAGCAGAAATAATTTTTTCAAAGTTCAAACTTTCTGAACTTGATTTTGATTGTATATTATTCTTGATTAAAGGTAAAATGAGTCAAATGTTGCTGTGTTGATCAGAGCTGTTTGTTATTCAAAGTGGACTTTGTATCATCAGGAATATGGGACACAGAGTGCTGATGCACATCCGTCATCAAAACGTCTGTTGGATGAAAGGGAACTTTGATGGTTTATATAACTTCAATCTTGTGGAAATTCATCATTTCTTGTGTTTATTATCAGGAAAGACTACAAGTCCACTTAAATGGGACATATGTAAAAGAAAACAAGTAAGAGAAAGTATTTTTGTTTTTGTTTTTTTCCCTGCAGCTCTTGTTTTTGATGGTACTACTAACCCAGTCCACCCAAACACCATCGGAAGCATTGACCGTCACTGCCAAGTGGGAGATGTAGTCCAGGGTAAAGAAGCGCTCTTTTTATTGTCAAATGAGTTACATCATTCATCTCTCAATTTAGTTTGAAACTAATAGTACCAGTTTTAATGTGTGATATGCATTTAAGGTTTATTAAAATTGCTGACTGATCTTTTTCTTGTGCCAATAGCTACCTAAAGACCAATACAACATAATGCATTTCCTTTTTATTTTGTTTTCCTAATTTCTTACTTTATTTATTGACTTTGTTTTGTCAGATGCTTTCCACAGCGCCAAGATGTTGTGTGAGCAGTATTACCTCTGCTCACCTGATCTAGTACAGCAAGAGATGAACCGTGAGTTTACTTTTTTGTTCTTATTTTTAATCTTCACAGATTAAAACATAAGGTCACAACTTTTGCACTCTGTTAAATCTGTGCTCAAACCAGCTTTGAGTAGTTACACTATACTTGTAATACCTTTAAATCCCAAACTGTTGAAGTTATCCCAATATGTTGAAAGGTGGAGCTGGAATTAAAAACCCAGTTTAGTTTTTATTTTTTGTTTGTTTCTGCAGACAAGAAGAAGAATCATCCCATAAGCATTGTATACGTGCCCTCTCATCTTTATCACATGCTCTTTGAGCTTTTCAAGGTGAGAGACAGAGCCTGCAGTGATGCACAGATGACAAATGTTTCAGAAAGTGTTGCTACTTTATTTGTCTTTCTTTCTGTAGAATGCTATGAGAGCTACAATTGAAACTCATGAGAGCAGCAACAACCTCCCGCCCATTAAAGTCACTGTGTCGCTTGGCAGCGAGGACATGTCAATCAAGGTGAGACACAAACTGTGAAGTTCACCCACTTACAATGGATAAATAGCCCTGCAGTTAATTTGGTAAATATGGATTTTTTAAAGAATACAACGGGCTGCTCAATTAAAGGGAAAGTATTCACAAGTCCAACAATAACTAATCTCTAAGGGTTTACACGACCTGTGCATGATACAGGGAAAAATGCAAACTTGTTGATTTGTTCTTTTTCTTTTTTTGATGCAACTGGTTTGCTGTAGTTTCTGCTCATAATCTTCTAATACGTCGTATTTATAGCGGGTAGATTAGAGCCATGTACATTTTTTAAGTCGCATTCATTTACCTTTGGGATTTATTACGCAAGTGTCACAGCCCTGTTGCACAAATAAGAGGTATCCCCTTGACGTAAGAGGAAAAACTTGCCAATTTGTTTTCTTTTCTGCCTTCTGAATGTTTCTCCACACCTGTTACACAGCAACTCTGACCTTATTTTAGGTCAGGTCTTTCTGGCAACCTCCTGAACACTGATAAGAGTATCTATAAAGGCTGCGTGTTTTTATAAACGTAGAGCAGATAAACTTGTCTCAGTGCTGACATTTCACCAGGTCAGTCACGTACAGTATTCACCTGGCTACAGCTGACTTTTATGAGTAAGTCCTACATTTTTTTGGTGCTCCACTGTGATTAAAGTCTTTTATATTTCTCCTACATGGCACATGATTATTCTCATTTCCCTCATGTGCCACCACCCGCAGCAGTCGTGGATGAGTCCACACCACAATCCTCTTGAGTCTTTTGTGAAGTAAACAAACAGAAAGGCATTTGTCGCACTGTCTACAGCTCAGGGCTGGAGACACGCTCTAATCTTGTCATCTTGCTCCCTGCTCTGTTCATTCTCCCACCTGCAGGTGAGCGACATGGGGGGCGGCGTGCCGTTCCGCAGGATCGAGAACCTTTTCAGCTACATGTACTCCACAGCTCCTGCTCCACAGATGGGAGACCACTCGCGGCCGCCACTGGTAAGCAGAGATGCCGCTTCATTTACTGACATCCTTGCACTTCTTGCTGTACCAGCTTTCTTTTTTCTTAAAGGTGTTTGAGCTATGATGCACTTGTAGTTGTAAACAGCAGGGAAACTTTTTCTTGTGAACTTCTGGAAACTTTCCCTAACTTTGAAATATATGAAATAAGTAATTTAAAGTGTTCATGGCCACTATATAAACACATCTTATATTTGTTAATCGCAAATCCAATATTATTACTTGAGTATATCACCAAGCTGTAGTCCTTGGGCTCAAATAGTGTCTGCATTAGTCCTTTTGTCATGTGCAGGATTGTAGGAATCACCTGTGCATGTGATGGAGGAACCCACAGTGTCGAAATTCAACTGAATTTACACTAAATTAAATTGGGTTCAATTCCAGTTTACTTCCTTAAATTCCCATGGAAAATTTCCAGCCTCGAGAATTTCCCCAAACTTTGCAACCCTAAAAAACACCAAGCAAACTTTAAAAAAAACGGTTCAATAGCTGCAATGGGACAAAGATCTGAGCCTTTTTAAACCCTTGATTCCCCTGCTGTCTTTGTGCAGGCTGGCTTCGGCTACGGTCTTCCCATCTCTCGTCTTTATGCAAAGTACTTCCAAGGGGACCTGCAGCTTTACTCCATGGAGGGCTATGGCACAGACGCTGTCATCTACTTGAAGGTGAGCCAAGTGTGGTGACTGAAACTACGACAAGAGACCAACTACATATAACAAATGAGTTTAAACTGCTATATCACATGCAGAGTCTGCATACATGTGCTGTTTTTGCAGGTATTAATATCCGTGTTTTCGTCCTGTCCCTTCAGGCACTGTCCACAGATTCCATTGAAAGGCTTCCCGTGTACAACAAAACTGCTCTGAAGCACTATAAAGTGAGCCAAGAGGCCGATGACTGGTGTGTACCCAGTAAAGAGCCCCTGGATCTGAGGAAGTACAAGGTGGCTTAGTGAGAAAACCTCTCCGGACTACAAACCATTAAGCCTCCAGAATATGGCCTTTATATTCCACTGACATCATCTGCCTTGGCAGATCAGTACTGGACCTCACTGAAGATGGAGAATCCTCCCAAGACCACAGCAGATTTCAGGCTTTGCGTAGAAGTAGCATCTTGTTTTCAGCTTCTGCTGTACCTTTGGGTTTTTTGTTTTGTTTTGTTGAAAAAGTGACAAATCCCAAATAGTCATTAACAGGATGCCTGATAAAATCACCTGTGAGGTTTGGTGAAGTAGCTCGAGTGTTGCTGAAACAGACTCAGCATCCACAGGGAAAGTTGGGAGTCATGCAAGTGGGGAGAGACAGATGCAGCCCCAGCAAGTTCTGGGTATTTAAAAAAACAAAGAAAGTTGAAGTAGTAGTGGACTGATAAAGAGAAACAAAATGTTGAAAGGCGTTACAAATGAAGCAGTGTGAGAAGGTATTCACCTAACAGGGAAAACCTGTTTTTCAGCCTTATAGTAGCAAAATTCACCTAGGAACACATTTCATTGAAGTACTTGAAGTATTAAAACTTATACTTTGCTCCATGTTGAATTTTATTGTCTGTTGTGTCTGTAGATTTGAACAAATGGAGGATTTGGAGTGGTTTTGAATGAATAGTTATTTCATATTCAGCCTTTTAAACGTGGTGGTGCTGACTGTTGTCTTAACGTCAGCTTCCTGGAGCCGGCTGAATGTAATCCTTCATGATCTATGCAGCCATTTGTAATATCTACAAGTGCTTTGTGGCAGAACCTACAGCTCAGTGGGGTTCAAGTTTTCTGTCGGGTCACAATCAGCCATGAGAGTATTCTCATTATAGACACGCATTGTTCAGCTCCTGAGGGTGATGTGCTTGAGATCACTACCCATTTACGGTTCAGTCAGGCCAGTTTCAGAACTTTTCATATTTTGTGCCAAATTGGGAAAAAAAAATGTAATTCCCAGGGTCCATGTGTTCTGAACAAACAGTTTTCCTTTGTATTTATCTGAATCATACACTATGTATAAGGTTATTTTTTTATACAGTAGCTGCACTTTTTGTGACTGAAATAATGATAAAGATTGTAAATAAAAAGAGAACTACCTGAATACACAATATTCTTGTGTTATTTCACATCATGCACTCGGGAACATGGGGTCCATTCATGGATTACCTGTTTGGTGCCCTTGATAGAAGCTGTGCAAAGAGTGAGAAACAAAGCACAGAGGGCTCCTTCAGTGTCACTGGATCTGCTCTAAAGTGGGTGATGAGCTCAAGCTGAGCAACTCTGCCCTGCAGGAATTCCATCACCAGATCCTTTGGCACAAAAAACAAAAACAAAAAAAAAAAAACAGGTTTGTACTGCACCCAGACATGGATTCAGCGGGCACAGAAAATGGATGGATGGAAGTTTGTACTGCACACAGTCTAACAGTGCCCTTCCCATGTAAGTTTCCACTTCACAGTTGCTATTCGCCTGGGAGAACAGAATGTTTAAACCACTATGATAACTGCAAACAGAGTGTTGAATGACTCTGTTTTTCCCACCATTTCTGGCCTAGAGCCCAGTAAGACAGAGGTTACAGGCGGTAAACGGGCAAGAAGCAGTCTGACACCCAGGTCATGTGAAGCTCACGCAGCTACAGGTTAAAAGCCTGAAGATATTTCTAATAATAACTGGCTTCTGGTGGACCTTTCTGCCAACATTTTTCAATATATAGGAAAACAGAGAGGCAATATTTAACATGTTGGCAGGAAAAATATAAATTATTCTAACTTTTCTGTGCTGAATTCTACAAGCAAATGCACATTGGCTTGGAAATATTTTGACACTTGCACATCTTTGCATTTCATTTATTGCGAATGGAGACTTACAGAGCAAACTGTTGGCTGCAACATAAGGATATTTGCATCCATGGTGGTAAAAACATATATGTATATTTTAAATAGTCACAACCCCTTTTTCTTCATATGTTGGTGTAAACAGAGGTAAAAATATTTTTGTACATAGTTTCTCCCTGTAGTTGTGGGGTTTTTTTGTTTTAGTTTCAACACATTTACATATGATAAACTGCAGAATAACACTCTATCTTATGACCTGGATTGCTGTCAGACAAACTTCAGGTCATTATCCGATTTTCAATTAGTTTTGCTGCAAAGCTTAAGCAATATCTCAAAAAAACACAGAAAAAAATCAACTGAAAACTGATTACATTTCTATTAATATGATTGTTATGTGACCAAGTTTTGTTTTCTCCTATCAAAACAAGAGTAATGACAATGAATATCCAGAATCTGTTTGTTATTTTAGGCATAATAATTCCATTTTTTTTACTACTTTTGCTGTCATTACTTTTTACTCAAAAAGAGACATCTGCAACAAAGTAAGTTACTCTAAACTCAGGGCTCCCTACATCTGAGGTATATCAGGGAGGTTTTTGTGAAACGTTCAGGATGACCCATACAACTTTTGTTGAGTTTTGTGAGGCCATAATTTCTTTGTATTGAGTCAGTTCCCACAGAGAAATAAATGTGACTCTTTTGGAAAGTCATAGGTCCCATTAATTGGGGAAAAAAAGAAATTCCTTTTTCAAACTGCCAAAAAAACAACATTTTTCTTTAGTGGCTCATTGCACTATAGGATGAAATATGTGGCATAAACTGATCAGTTGCACACCAGAAATTGTTGCAGAATGAGAACACCATCCAGGGATTTTTTTGCATCCTCCAGATGATGTAACTGTTCATATCTTGCATATTGTGAACTAGATTTTGGCAAAATCACAATGCACTAGTAGTATAACTTGCATTTTTGAAAGTTTGGCAAGACTAGGAACTGCTTGTGGTGGTGTTATTGTTATTGGTGTTATTCACCTGTGCTGGGGATGTTTGTGATGTAGTGGTTAGAGGATGTTTGTGATGTAGTGGTTAGAACCCAAAGGTTGCCAGATCAATCCTCAGCCCTGTTATATGACAACATTTTTTGGGCAGGACACTGAACCCTCATTTTGCCTCGTTTGCCTCAGCATTCTTATAGCACCATTTCTATATCCAGATACATGGGAAGAGTGTGTCCTTCATGGATCTTATAACAAACCAATATGCAGAGTGTGTGATTATAATACATTCTGGAATGACTATGGATCATTGCTTTCATTGCAATGACCCTAACCTTGATCAAAGCCATGTACAGATGTGGTTAACCTTGCAGAAAGATGACACCTACAAAGAGAGGAAAAAATAAATGTTAGTTTTGAGTGCTGTAACAAGAATTCTCAGTACTTGGAGACTGTTACACAGTTTTTCTGCATTTGGCTGTTCCAAGAGTTTTATTTTAAAGTTATTCTGGGTTCATCGTCATTTGATGAGTCAGAACAGAGTATGTAGTGTTCTCACTACTACTTAACAGCTTGTGCTACATTTCACAGGTTAAATATAAAATGAGGTGATACATTTCTTTTGTTGATTGTAGAAGTAAAGTTGCAGAGGTGAATTTAACATATTTAGTATGATATCTTTGTTCCAAGCAAGCTTGCTACTGGGGAAAGATTTCAGTTGGCAGTTCAAGGCTGTGCTTGTTTAACTACTAAGAGATCACAAATATGATCATTAAAGTCTTAAAGAAAAGAAAATATTTCTGTTACAAAACTCTGACCCTCTCCTAGTGTTTGTTGTTGTGAAATACGTTTACATTGTACCTTGACAAGTAACAACTTCTGTTTTGTTTTCTGGCTGTGCAAAAAATTATTTATTATTTTATCATGCGTTTTAATCATTATTGTCGTTGATGGTAGTGATCCCATGGAGAAACATTCTTTTTGTCTGTGTCATAACATGATTATGAAGAAAATGAAATAAAGTTTGATTCCAAGTTAAGCAGCATTTGCTTAAGTTAAATGACAGATCTTAAGACATTGGTGGTTTTACTGCTTAGAAATTCGGCATTTAATCCTAATTTGACCTCAAGATCTTTTTGTGATGCCCTTCTGTCATAGAACCTGATGTTTGGCCTAATTAAAGACATGCAAATATAGAAAACTTCAGCGTACACAAGCACAGAATTATTCTTATTATTATTGCTATTATTATTACTATTATTTTATAAAGAGGTACTTTCTGTTTGTATGCTCTTAGCAACACACACATATGTGATGAGCAAAACAGCACTTTTGGATTCTTCTCATTCCTCGGTGTACGCAGCTGCGCTGGCCTGTGTTAATTATAAACAGCTTTGAGTCATAAGTATACTGAGGTCATCTATTGCTGGCTTGTACAAAACTGGAACTGTAAAATGAGAATCACTTGACATGGGATTCCTACAGGAATGTTCATTCATCAAATAAAAAAGATGGGCAGTAGCAGAAAAGAATATGCAAGATCAAAGATAATGCTTGTCTTTACTCATAACGACCTAACTATTTCATGCATAAAGACCTCCTTTAAAATCTATAACAAGAAAGTTCATGATGAGTTTTTATATCATTCCCTTTAAAGGATGTGCTACACTTTTGTATAAGTTGACACAACGTCATGAGGCCTGAAAGAAATATTTGCCTCATGTTTTGATCACATTAACACTAAGAAAATGTAAGTACAAAAGCCCACTTTTCTTTTTCTTTTCTTTTTTTTTTTTGTCTGAATCACGTGGTGGCATTGCATTGTGGGTACTTCTTCCTGTATCGCGTCTTTGTTTGGCTAACAATTCTCTAATCTCCGTAATACATCTTCACTTACGATCACTGCCCTGGTTGTGCACGTATCCTATTAATTCACCTGCAAACTGTAAGATTGT
>JAOWBL010000011.1:10828586-10851134 GCA_028564865.1 Zenarchopterus dispar | reverse complement strand
CTCATAGGGGATCATTGGATTGTTGGGATTTTTCTTGTAACACTGTTTTATCTTTACCCTACAGTGTGAAGCGCCTCGAGGCGACTTTGTTGTCAATTGGCGCTATATAAATAAAATTGAATTGAATTGAATTTTAAAAACCATAAGAAGTGTCTTAAAATCAATCCTGAAAGACACGGGGAGCCAATGCAGTGATTTTAAAACGGGTGTAATGTAAGCCCACTTTCTAGACCTCATCCACACACGAGCAGCTGAGTTCTGAAGAAGTTGAAGAGGTGAAATGGTTTTGTTGGGAAGACCAGAAAGGAGGCCATTACAGTAATCAATGTGACTCAAGATAAAAACATGCATCAGCATCTCCATGTTGGCCCGAGAGAGAAACAGGCAGACTCTAGCTGTTTTCTTCAGACGATAAAAACCTGTTTTAACCCCATTCTTAACATGTGGAATAAAACTAAGCTCAGAGTCAAGAATGGCGTCCAGGTTCTTTCCTTGATCGGATGTCTTTAAAGATAGTGCATGTAATCTTGACAAATGTTTCTCTCTCTTAGTCTTCAGACTGATAACTAAAACTTCAGTTTTGTCCTGATTGAGTTGGAGGAAGTTTTCTGCCATCCATGATTTAATATCTAAAATGCAATTAGAAAGATCATCAATTGTCTGTGTGTCTTCAGGGGACATGGTGATGTACAGCTGTGTCATCAGCATAGCTGTGAAAAGTAATGCCATGTCTCCTAATGACATCTCAGCTTTAAAAAATGATGCAGTTGTCAATAAATTATGTTTTGCAGATGGTTAAATTATTGACTTAAAGGTCGGAGGTATGAAATTATACTGATGCAAAATGACATTCTGCAATTTTGGTCACGCTTTGCTCCTGTTGGAGATGGGAAGTCTGTTTCCTGCAGAACATCAGCTGGGTTTGGATCCAGCTCACCGAGGCCCTCTACTGGATAATATTGGAATAACTAGTCTTCCTTTTTTCTTTCTTTCTCTTTCCTTCTTTAAATTGAATCCATTAACATTTATATTCATCTAGCACTAAGAATTCAACATTAATTTAATATACTGAATTTTTTGAAACAAGGTTGATCACAAGAAAAAATAGAAATAAAATTAAAATAATTCACATAGGTGTTCTTTTTTTTTAATCTGCTGTTGTCTGCAGATGGCTGTGCTCATTGTAGCCACTTGTGTAACATTGTCATCTTGTGCTTTTTGATGCCAAAAAAAAAAAAAAAAAAAAAAAAGGAAATTGTGAGAACTGGTGCTTTAGTTCACCACTGTTACAAAGATAGCAGACAGAATAGAAAATCATCCATTATGCAACAAGAGTTTTTCATTTTCAGAGAGACTGTTTTGCACAGACAGAACCATGGTGAGTGTTTATTTTTTTCAAACAGAAGTTGTGCAGAGAATAGAACATTACATTGTATTAAAATCCCTTACTGTCAAAATTCTGACAAACCCAAGTTTTGTTTTGTTTTAAACATAAAGTTCCTTTCTCTTTTTTCTTTTTGTCACACTGAACTTGACCTGTGAAAAATGAAAAATTAACTTTTAGAGGTTTATTCCATGGTGTAATTTACAGCCTTGCGCTTCCTTTGCATGAATTAAAACTATCTGGGGACCTGCAGTAATTTATAACACCAGAAGAGGACGTCTGTGATTTTAATCCAGTGCGAATGTCCCAAACCTGTGTTTGTAAAGTAAAAATGGCCACAAATCACCTACCCTATTTCAGCAAACGTAGAGGACATGAGATCATCTGAATTCTGTGCAAAGGCACATCTCAGTAGTTCAGTGATTTACAGGCAGGAACCTTTTTCTAAAAATTTCCCCCAGTCCCGTTTTCTGCCTCTTTTCTGACGTAAATATCATTATTGAGGTACACAGTGTGATGTTATATTTTGACTTTACCCCAAATTCCACTGCATGTAGATTTATGATGTAGTATTTTTGTTGGACAAAAATATAAATAAATGAATCAAGATTAAGCTTCACAGAGAGATGCTAAAAAAACAAGAAGTCCGGGTCAGCAGAAGAGTGACAATGAGATGACGAGTCCCTGCATCACGTAGTAAGAAACTTTCATCTTTCATCAAGCTCAAAGCTTTTCTGACAGAACAAAACCTCTAAGGTTTCAATGAAAACTGCTGTTACATTTACTGAGTTAATTGTTACCATGGCAACTTAAGCACACCGGCACTGTACCACTTTCAGACTTTGTCATTCATCAAAGTGACATATAGTGATTAAAATGTAACTGTAGAGTTTCTGATCAGACGCTTTCAACACACTATTCAAAGCTGATGTTTAATCAGAGTTAATTGTTTCATAAAACATCTTATCCAGTGTGAATGCTTTGAAAGAAACACAGACGTGGAAGTGTAATTTTAGAAATAATGCAGTTGAGAGGTAATTTTAGTCCAGTGTGAATAGAACATTTGACAGTTATTTAGTTACGTTGAGCAGCAGCAGACTCTCAGGGAGACAGATTATTTGATTATTATTACTAATATTATTTCTTTCTTTTTTTAAATTCTGTCTGGAAATCAGAAACAGAATGGTCCCACAACAGCTGAGAACAGATAAGTCAACATAATAGTCAACATGTTTAGACCACATTTACCCATTTTTGTATGTTCAGGAACTAATGGGGACCACAGATCTCCACTTACATGTAGTTTCTCTGATGAAGACTCCAGTACTGGTTGTCCCCAAAATCATAACAAGCTTGACTAGACTTGAGAGGATCCAATAACACTGGGGAAGTTTAGAAATACAAAAAGTACATGGCTTTAAAATTAATTAATCCGTTTAGTTCTGTGTTTCTTGGGAAACTAGCAGAGGGATGCTGCAACCCTTAGAAATCAGTCGGAAATCTTACAGCAGACGAGGCAGCCAGAGCCGGTTGATGCAAAACTCCATCCTTGATATGACTGAGGATTTAGTCTCTGTGTCAGTTGTGAAAAGGGACTGTCTGCCTATCAGTACAAAAGTTATATTCCTGAGGTACGCATGGAGATCAGAGTTCCCTGAGTAAAAATTGCAAGTCAAGATTTTTTTTTTTTTTGGGGTGATTTTGGGGAGACCAAAAGCAATCACCTCTGTAGTGACTATCTTTTAGCTGGAGATTGTTTACTACCATGTATTTAAAGCTATACAGATCAGTGTATTATCAGCACAGCATTAGAAAGAGGCCTTGCACAGAAGACAGGACAAAGAAAGCACATATAGCACAAATAAAATGAGGAACAGCAGGAGACACTGCCCAGATTAATAGAAAATGATCAATTAGGAAGGAATATAGAAGCTAAACTACTTGAGGACAGTATCCTGGACTGTGTCAAAGGCTGCTTTAAAGAGATAAATCGTACAACTTCCATTGCCTAAGGACAACAACTCATTGGTGCCAAGGATGGTTGTGGAAGGTCATTCAACATCAATCACTGTCACCTGGCATGTCAGATATAATAATCTACCTATCCATCCATCCATCCATCCATCCATCCATCCATCCATCCATCCATCCATCATCTGCATCGACAAAACCAAAGAGCTACTTCTTCGACCACAAAGACCTCACTGAGTACATTAAATGTTGAAATTCATGACAGCACAATTAGAACAACCATGGTCTGTTTGTTGTCAGGAGGAAGCATCTTTAGACTGAAAAGAATAGAGGAACAAGGACTGTGGCACCTTGCAGCCACCGAGTTTACATGCATTCATTTGTATACCAGAGTATCCTGGAGACAGATGTATCTGTCCAACAACTAAAACTTGGACACAAATAGAAAAGAATTGTTTTCCAAAGTCCAGACCACATGTGAATGAAAATGCTGTGAGAACCAACAAAACCCACGAGTAACTGAATCAAGGGGGTACTTTGTATTGTTCAAATGTCCATTTATCTGTTGATTTAAAAGTTTAGAGCGCTTACGTTTGATTTGAACTGTTTTCCCAAGTGTTAGTTTAAAAAATCAATTTGCATCTTTTATACACAAGATGGCGCACTGATATCAAAGCCTGTTGGGTCGATGGTGGTCTGCTTTGATAGAGCAAAAGCTTTCAAACAGGAAACACCGTTCAGATACAATTCCCAGATATTAACCAGTGTTATGTGCTTTGAGACAGGATAGTTCACTTGTAACTTATGTAATGTCTGTATTTGGCTTCCAACACACAGTGTACACACTCACTATATTTCAGTACAGGAACATTGTTTCATTGAGAAAATTTTGATGAGTCTTTGTTTTTCCTTTTATGGTAACAGAGGGCATCATAAAAAGCCAAAACGTTTGAGTTTTTTTTCCCTTCGGGTGTTTTAGGACTTATTGTGGCCTCGTCATCTCTGAAATATGTATCAATAACTAGTGGAACAGCGGTCTTGAGAAATATTTGCAATGCTTTTCAACTTACACACAGTCCGCTCCGACCAACAGCTCTCTGGCTGCTGGGGGCGTGGCCTGGAGGAGGAGCCTCCAATCCTATTGGTGGACGGCCTGTCCGTGAGACTGAAGAGAAACTCCAGGAAAAAAGGCTGATCTCGCTCACAGACAGTGTAACGGGACAAGGATACACTTCGGGCTTAAAGAGGAAACTTTGTATGGATATGAGGATATATCGGGATAATTTATTCTTTCAAACAAAACTTCGTAGCTGCTTAGGGACAGTAAAATACGTACACGGCTTGTTTTAATCAAAATATATATATATATATATATTTCGATCTTAATTAATCATGACTGAAATTACAATTTGAGCTGCCAGAAAAAGAAAAAAAAAATAATCAGAATGCACACCGTCGCTCTTTGAAGGGAAGAGGCGCTCCGTGACGTTGGCCAATGTGTCGGCACTTCAGAGCCATTTCTTGAAATATTTTATATTTTCCACGAGCTTCGGCGAAATAAAATAACAAGGTAACAACATGGCAGAGCACGAGAGCCTGGAGTTCGGAAAGGCAGATTTTGTGCTGTTGGACCACGTGTCTGCGGAAGAATTCATGGCCAACCTCAAACTCAGGTAAGCCGACCGCTGAGCGTCCTCGGTCGTTCACCTCTGGAGAACCGCGGAGGTGTTTAAGAAGCACTCAGACCGTATCCAGACGGGGCTGCTTGTTATTCAGCAGGTGGTGCTCTGAAACGACTCCTGGCGTTCTCATCACAGGAGTCGCCTCTTCACCTGTGTTTGACTTTCGTCATCCTCGCGTGGGCTGTGGCGTGCGCGAGAACAATGAGCCAACTGTGTTCCAGTCTGGAGACGCAGCGCATTCCTGCTGATCAAACCGGTAGCCGATTTCCATCAGGGTGGGGAAAGTGTTTGAGACTCCACCCGAAGCGCACTGCTTTCTCCCCCGCGGGGAGGTTTCTGTCAGCTGAGTCTGGGCGTCCCACTCGCTTTGTGAATGGACGGAGCGGTGTGGGATAACGTTACGGTTCAGATGGGCCGTGGCGTGGAGTCGGTTTCCCGAGTTTCGTCCCGTCTCACCTCTGCCACCTGGGATGAAAGTGCAAACCGGTCCCCGTCGTCAGTGGGACAGAGTTTGGTGTTTTTACGCAGCAGCCGACAATAACATCTTCAGGAGTGACTTCCTGACAGGGAGCAGTGAAGCCTGTCCTTCAGGAAAAGAACTGTATCATTTAGGGCTTTTTTTTTTTTTTATATATAAGTGTAAAACATTTATTGCTTTGATTTTTATTGGCTACACATTATTGTATTTTATAACCAAAGGTGTCATCATGGTTTCTTTTACAAGTTTTGAAGTAGAAAGTGAGGTGGAGTCTGTCTTCTTTTCTCCAGTGGAATTCCCACTTGACTGGACTTACTAGATTCCTATTTCTGTTTGAATGAATTGATTATGTTGCCAGTAATGACTGGGAGATTATAAGGAGAGGCTGGAAAGCCTTGTTCTTCCTGATGGTTGATGGGCTCTTTTATTTCAACTTTTTGGCCAACCAAACCAAGCTCAGAGTTGAGCTTGACACTCCGATGTTCCCGATTTCCTAAGAGTGGGTGATGATTGAAATCACTAGTTGTGAACTTGGGCGCCTGGATTCCTAAAAATCAAATACATCAAATGTTTGTTAGGATTTTCAGGCTCACCAAACTCAGACATGTTTGACAGTTTGATCTTTGTGCAGCCACATTATTATTGATACTGTTATTATCAGTGGTAGTACTAGTAGTACCAGCTTGTCAGTGTTTGAGGTTGAACTCGACTGCTTCAACTCCTCAGAGCTGAGCCACCAGAAAATGTTGCTTCCCCATAACTACAAACCAGAATTAAAAAAATAAAAGAAACTGCTGTTAGTGTGAAATGTCAAGTGGAAAAGTTTTCATGCAGCCACTAGATAAATCTGTAGAGATGCTTTTTGCTTTATATTGATTCCAAATGTATACATGAACTTAAGAGTGAAGTCTCAACGCCACTCTGCTGGGCTTTTTACTATTAAGGAAAAACTGACTCTGGTAAACTTAGATTTGCATTTCCATCTTTCTTTTATATACAATTTCCTCTCTATTAAAGTTAGCAGCAGCTAATAAATCCAGGTTTGAATATCATCCACTGGGTTGCAGAGTTTCATTTGTGTCAGAATGTTATTTTTATTAAATATTCTTGGAGAGTATTGGGCAAAAATATTACGACGTATCCCATTCAGGGTGGCTGTCTTTTATGGCATAAGTATAACCAGACCAAACATGGATAAAACAGGGATGACAATTGGATTTATGATCCTTTAGGGACAGATGTGAAGATGCAAAATAGAGCTACCTTGAGAAAGTACAGTAAAGAAAGTGTTTATCTGTGTGAGAATGGAGAGTGTTTGAGTTATCTTCACAACATGGGACCTTTACAGATGTGCCATGGGAGTTGAAAATTTGGGATAAATTACTGGAAATTGGTTAAATGAATAAAAACCCACCTTCATAATCATGGAAGGTCTTATTTTTTTCCTTTTGCATTTAAGTGCACTGCTTTAAGAGATCCTGTATTTTTCCAAATTCCCAGTTTTAATAATGTTAAATCCCATATTACAGGTAATTTGTATATTTTCCTATCAACTCCCATGGAAAAAAGTCTTACATTTTGCAGCCCAAATCATCTTCCAGCTAATACTTCAGCAGCCTCCCTTTCATTGTACTCCTTCCAGTCTGGGAAGCAGGAAAACTTCACTTGGTTTTCATGTGGGATTTCCAAATTCCCTGTCTGACTCCCACCTTCTTTTCGACTTGTGTGTTATACTGTCCCACAGTTTTTCACATTGTCTGAAGCCACATTCATGCTCAGTAAGACTGTGCATGTGTGAAACTAATGCCAAAGTAGGGAGTGCCAGTTGTAAAGGTGTTTTATAGAGGATGGACTGTTTTGATTAGTTCCTCTTTAATAGGCATACTTTTTAAATGAAATCAGCTGCAGTAGTGTAAACAGTAGCTCTGGCAGCCAGACTGGGGGATCTGAGAGCAACCAGACAGCACCCGGCCTCTTTTTCCCAACTCTCTCCTATTTTCTGTCTGTTTGTTTTCCCTCCAGCGAGACGGCTCGGTCCGGAGATGGCGTGTGCAGATTGTTATTTGTGGAGGGTGTGACCAGCCAGGAGGGCTTCCTTTTTGTGCTTTTCCCCCGTAGTTTGAGGGTGTGTGTGTGTGTGTGCTCGTGCAGCCAAGTGTGGGTGTGTTTGCCTGAGTGGGAGTGGACCACTTCAGGGACGGATGCAGAGGGCATCCGATGGTCTGTGTTTGTCCCGGTGAGCTGTCCAAAACAAGTGGGGCTGGAGCACATCTGTTTGGTGTATTTTATGGTGCATTTGTGAAGTGAGGTTTACAAGATCCAAGTTCTGCTCACTTGACAAAAGTAATATATTTGAAAAAGTTTTTCCAGTACTGGAAGACTAATGTGCTCCTTAACAAGTACGGAACACTGTTCACTTTAACAGAACTTTGTAAAAAATCTCATTTTATTTATTTATTTTGACTTAAAAGTGTCAAAAGTTTAGGGAGTGCCAGTCCTTATTAAGTGACTCCTATCAGCTAATTTTGACAAACAGTCCACTGGATTACACAGCTATGCAGGGGATTTCTGCCTTGTTGGGTTACTTGTCCCTGTGGAAATATGTAAAACACAGTTTGGAAAAGATTGCTTGTGGCCAGACAAAGTGAAGTTGATATGTACTTTGACTTGAAGCTGAACTGTGTGGCCTTTCCAGAAAGCCTCTGATTCTTAAAATAGATCACAGCAGATGCCCTGTCTTTGTGAAGAGAGCGCTAGTTGGACAAAAGTTCAAGTCAAACCTCTGTAGCATTTGGGGGGGATGTAGTCAGCAGAAACTGTTTATGTTCAAGCATTATCTGATTTTTTTTTTTTTTTTAAAGTGAAAATGACTCATATCTCTTGCCCCAAGAGAGGTGGGACTCTAAATAATAGTGAGTATAGATGAGTCCATGTCCCTAGAGCCAGCTTCTGCTGTCGAGGATCCGACCGTGAGGGTCCTCGCCTTCAGCCACCACCCAGTTCACATGACACCTGACGCCTCTAGCCCTTCCCACAGGTGGTGAGTGAACCAGTACTGGAGGGAAAACGAGAACTCTTGTTTTTACGTTGTGCAGGGTCATTTGAGCTGTGCTTTGTTTGGCTCCTCACCTAGGACCAGTTTGTCTTGGGTGACCCTACCAGGGGCTTAAACCCCAGACAACTGAGCTCCCAGAATAATTGAAATACTCAAACCCCTCCACCATGATAAGGTGGAGGCTCAGGAGAGGAGCCAGATGAGGTGGTTGGGCATCTGGTGAGGATGCCTCCTGGAACCTCCGTGGTGAGGTTTTCCGGGAACGTCCCAGTGGAAGGAGACCCCGGGGAAGACCCAGAACACATTGGAGGGACTATGTCTCTCGGCTGGCCTGGGAACACTTTGGGTTCCCCCCAGATGAGCTGGACGAAGTGGCTGGGGAGAAGGAAGTCTGGGTCTCCCTGCTTAGGCTACGGCCCCCACGACCCGACCTCGGATAAGCGGAAGAAGATGGATGGATATATGGATGGATGGATGGGTATAAATGATGGATGGATGACAACTTTGGAGAAGATGTAATTGGAGATATTCTTTTTTTGTAATAATAAAAGGTTTGGAAGCTCTTTCCTACTTGTTTTGAATGAGAAGATATGTTTAATGTTTTAATGGGACAGTATATTTCATTCTCTGAAAATATGCCATGCTCTCACCCGCTAACTATCTTATATTACTTTTAGAGATTCATCAGCCGTTCTTTTTCGGTTTTATTTCCATACCAGTACCTGGGCTTCACATATCTACCGATACTTAATCTCAACTTCAGTTGGACAGCAGATAATCATTTTTACCCGTTTGTCTTTTCCAGGGTGCTTTTAATTTATCTTCATACCGCCTCCTACGCCTCCTAGCAGTCTGAAATGACTTTTGAACAATAAGAGAAAAATATTGCTAACCACATAATCTCCTGAACAACAAGATGATGTGTCTTCTGGTTGGTCAAAATTTTGCAGCTCTTCTGTCAGAGGCGGTTGGTAGTTTAAAATCACAAGTTCCAAAGCAAACTACAACAAAGAAAATATTTAGATGATTTTTTAACATTTCACAAATGACAAGTGCAGAAATCCAGTTGTGCATGTTTGAGGCAGAAGTGGATCTGGAGTATGATCCCGACATCGAAGCTATCCAAAGAAAGCTGAATTAAAAAATGTCATTGTGTCTTCACAATCAAATACACATTTCTTCCAAGACATGAAACCAAAAGAAGCAGTTTGTTTCAAGCTGAAGCTGATGACTCCTTTTGTGACGTGCTGGGGTCCGTCTCGTGTCTATTTTTGCTCTATTCCAGCCGAATCGCCGTTTGCTCTTTGGCCAGTCTGGTGACATTTTGACTCGCAGCTGGAAGCTGTCCTTCTCACGGTTGAATCTGAATAAAGACAATCCCCACCGTAGGATGTAGTCAAGTAAAGTCCTGAAACAAATTCTTGCACTGTTTGCGAATACATCTTTATTTTGTATAGAAATATAACAACTTCACACATCTCTTTATTTATATCTTTTACTTGAAATTACATAGATGACTAAGACGAAAATGAACTGTTGCAACAATTTGGACACTTTAAAAAGTTTGGAAAGTTTTTAGTATTTAAAGCATTACTGCATAGATACTGTTTAAATGTTATAATTTTTTTTAAAGTAGTGGCAAGAAAAATCATATGATGCCCTTGAAATGATCAGGGTTTTTTTTTTAGTTAATTTACCATAAAATGTGATCTGATCTCTAAGTCACAGTATTAGTCAGAGTATATTTGAGTTTTATTCTACTGATATAACCATACACCTAATGAACATTTACAATACTGGAATGAAAAGTGCTCAATAAAGACACAAGAAATGACAAAGGTTTGCTTGTTTCAGCTTAAGCACACCATGTTTGTTATTGCTGCTTGAATGAAGATCACATATTTGTGCAAATTAATGCAGAAAACCAGTTAATTGCAGGAGGTTACTTGCATATGTGTTTATGCGAGCAGTTTATTCATGATGTTAAAAAAAGAAGACATTTCACACACAGAATTGAAGTGAGAGAATTTTGTTCTTATGGATCTGCCTCATTATCTAGTAACCGGTCCAGCTATTTAGACAATATCTGGACTGATAGTAATATCAGACCGGTTTATCCTGATCAACTTCTTCAAATTTAAGGCAAACTCTGGCAAAAATAATTATACTTGGGCTCTATGAGAAGCAGAATTAAAGAAGAGTTTAGTAGCCAGCCCATGGGGAAGCCACCTGTAAAAGTCAAAGCAGTCGATGGAAACTATAGAGACTAGCAGCGTTGAGTACATGTTCTCAGCTGAGGAGCTGCATCCAGTGAAACATCCCAAATAAGGCAGCGTTGTTTAGTCTGTTGCTTGGAATCCAGAAGGCGGAAAAGAAATGCATGTAAAACTGCTGTGTAGTTGGAATTATGAATCGTGGGGATGTTTTATTTACTTTTTATTTTAACTGATTAATCTTTGCATAAATAAATGAAAATTAAGCAAGGTAAAATTAGGGTGCGGCTGTTTTGTTTTAAACTAGTTCATGATCAGTGGTGCATTGCATAGATGTGTTCAGAACAACTGTTTCTTAATAAAAAAAAAAAGAAAATTCACTCTGAAGTAATGAATTTGTAACTTTGCTAACTGTGACCTACGTTTGTGTTATTTCTCCAGTGGGTGAAAGATGAATGCAGGGGCTCCTGTTCGTTGATGGTTTGAACTGCTCTGAGTGATTTGACCCTTGAACCCATCTACAAGGAGTTAAAGAGGACTTGAACAGGAAGTCTCCAATAATGTGGAGCAGGCCGGCGGAGCAGGAAAGCTGGCATTTCCCCTGCATTTGCTCCTCGCGTTTCATTGTTTCCTGCAGCTTTTTACCAGCTTGGTTGTGACTCTTATGTGCAGTTGGGCACATATATGTGAGTTTCACAATTTCAGAGTAGTTCTAGTCCCAGGTAGCACACATGAAGTTTTTAAAAAGCTGAATATGTCAGAGTTCTGGCCTCGCCAGGTTAGGATTGCCACTCCATTTGAGACTTTTCCAGGATGTGACCTTAAAGTTACTGAGCAAACTATCACGTGGTGTCAAAGGAACAATGGTTCATTTGTTTTAACTCCTTGAAGTCCAAGTAGAGTAGAAAAGGTGTGGTGAAGTAGGAGACAATCCAGCTCAAGCTCCTTTAATCCCTCAAAGTAAATAAAGTAGTTTCGTAGCATAGGGAGTTCCAGGGAGGGAAACCCAAGGTTAAAGGTCTCCGCATGTGAGGTAATGTTCTCTAAATAAGACTCAGCAACTGAATGTCATTCAAAGTTCATAGTATTGGGACCTTCCATTGAAACCTATTGCATCCAGTGTCTATCCTTAAGCAAGATCCTTTTCTTTCTTTTTTTTCTTTCTTATTCTTTTTCAATAAAACCAAAGTCCATGTGCAAAACACGCAGTGGTGGCTGACACGTCTGTAGCCTGCAGCAAAGATGAAAATGGTAATAGTGTGAGGCAGAGGCCTCTAAGAATATTTATTCCCAACCCACTTATTAAAGTTTTTTCCTCCTTACAGTGGTCAGTAACTGGAAGAGAAATATTTATAGATCAATGCAAAGATAGACTGTTCTCTTATTCACTTCCTGCTCATTTGTGCTCGGGCTCTTGCCAAGACCAGCAGCGGTGGAGTCAGTTACAGTCATAGATTCAAAGATACGGGATGTGAAGCAGATTGCAGGCACATTGTGGCATTAGCTCTCTTTTTAGGTTGTACAAGTTGAACTTTCTGAGAACTCTTCGTGCAAGCTGTTTCTCTGCTGCCCGGCTGGGAGATTTCTTCAGTAATCGCGGAGAAAAAGTCTCCCTCTTGAGCTCCCAGATTCATAGAGGGCTCTTTGAGAAATGCCTCGTAGGCCTGCTCCCCTGCAATCCAGCAGTGAAAAGTCCAGTCTCGCCACAAGAATTTCCATACTACCGTCTGTAATCTGAAACACATTACCATCCCTACATAAACAGGGGCTGCGCTTGTGTCGCTTTATTCCTCTCTAAAATAGGTTCCCCAGCTCTCAGAGACGTCTCATTTGTGGACGGACTGAGCTGGCAGGCGGGGTCAGGATCAGGCCGTTCAGCACTTTCAAGAACACTCTGTAGTCTCTGAGCGCTCCTGCATTACTTGTTCTTACCATTACGTGTGGCTGCCGCCTTCACAGTTTTCTCTTGTTCCTCACTGTCATACTGTATGTGTGATGTAGATTGTGTTTCTTGTTTTCTAAATGGACTAAAAGTATCATAGGATGGTGAGTCAGAGCTCAAGTTTCTGTTCCATCACACATCCATAGTCTCATGCTGGAATGTGAGACCGGAAAAAAGTAATTATCAATGACATGCAAAGTAATTTTGATTATTTGTTTTAATTGAGCTTTTAAGTGACAAAGAAAAAAACCACACTGATCATAAATGACATGGATGTTTTGTTCAAAACTTGATCAGGTTAAAGGTCCTGTCCCTCCATCTCCATCTTTCTGTCTCTCCCTGAAGTCAGAACCAAGTGTTGCAGGTTCTGCAGGTTCTGGATAGGTTGAGAAAGACTGAAGGAAAAGGCAAACTTTAAACTTAGTCACTGAGGTTAAAGTAAACTCCTGTGTTTTGTTCTTTTTGCAAATGAAAAGGGCGCATGAGGTTAAAAAAAACAACAATAAAATAAAAACTTGGTAGAGTGAACTTGGACATCAAGCTGGTATCGTATATACAAATGTCTGTTGTAAAGTTTGTCACTCGCCATTGGGATTAGCTGTCAACAACTTGTTTGTGCGCCGTTTAACATGATCAAAAAGTTCTTGTACTTCACTGTCAGAGAAATATGTTAAGCTTGATGTTATGTAGTATTAGGTGAAATTTGTAAAGCCTTTGTCCTCAACTGTTAAGACTGGCTGGCTGATCTTCCGTTTCTGGGAATTTTAGGACTCATGAATTTACTTTTAATTATAATTAAAGTGAAAGAAGGGTGCAAGCTGTACTTTTTAAGCTTCATTTTGAGCTTCTTAGACTTGTAGAACTGGTCAAGCTCAATAAAGCGTTAATATTTACTGAGTTTGCTGTTCCTCTATATCTCAGACAAGCTTGTGTTGTCTCCTTACCAGGGAAAAAAAAAACAAAACAAAAAAAATGCTGGATTTCTGTTTTGTGTAGATGAAGTCTGAGTCTTCCTCACCTGTCAGAGCTGGGTGGTGGGTTCTAGTCACTAGCAATGTCGAACAGTCTAGTCGTGTACAGCAACACAGATCAGTCATTTCTTGATGGTTTTACAAACTTCTTGAGATGACAGTGTTCATTTAAAGGTTCCTGTGGAACTTTAATCATAAATTGTATGTGTTTTTTTTTTTGTTTAGAATTAAACAGTTTCTAAATATTTACCCTTTTCTGTTCATCACCAAGTTTTAAAGAAAAGATTTACAAGTCTGTTGTAACACATGGCACTTTCATTATAGTAAAAATCCTAATAGTTACCATACATGGATGCTGCAACATAAAAGATGAAGGACAATATCCTCATTTGGAAAATTACTTCTAAAACTCAGCCAAAAATGATTTTCAGCTCTTTGTTTGCCTTTTTGGAAGGCAGAGTAAAAAGAAAAAAAGTTGTATTTTATAGTAAGATCACAGAAATAGCTGAAGGTTTGTTTATCTTCTGCACCACGAAGGACTATTTTTGTGCGTTGTGACTCATGCTGGAAGAGCATTGGGAAAGAAGTCCTTCCCAGACTGTGCAGGATGAGGAGTCTCGGAATGTAAATATGGACATAGAGCCTTAAAGAACTGCAAATCTGATATAATCTTATGTAATTCTCTGAATCCTGTGATTAAAAATAAAAAGCTTTAACCATTTATGCCACCAGGGCTGTCTCTCATGGGGGTTGAGTGTTATCATGCGTCACTTGTAAACCGTCTGACTCATGGTTTGCCAAGCAACTACATCGTCTGTCTGCAACACTACACCCAGACAAAACTTTCCCGTAGCCTTGGTCACAAACCCACACACACACACACACACAAACCCACACACACCATGATGCATTCACTGCATTCACATGGCACTTATCTCCCATCTGAGCATGGTTCACTGAAGGAATGAGTTTCTCAGGAAAACTCTTAGATGCTATTGTGTTTGGGAATCCCCATTGATGGTTGAAACTCATGTGGCCTCATATTAAATTTTATTTAAGGTTTAAAGCCTTTGTGCCATTTTCATTGTGTGTGTTTTGTCTGTATGAGGCTGCTGTGATGTCATTCCCTGCTACATTTATTGTTGTATTGTTCTCTGGTCCACCTGTTGGAGCTCTGCCCTGATCTGCGGCAGCGGTGGAGGAGCTTACTCCCTTTCACAGCCAGCGGGTTACATCACCTTACAGCCTTAAAGAGACAACGTGCACAGACTCACTTTACTTTTGCTCCTCAATGAACACTGTTTCCTATGTTCCTTAAATTTATATAGTTTTATCATGGATAATTTCACTTTATTTTTTGAAAATGGAAAAGTACAAAAAATGGTTTGAAAGGAAGCTGAGAGAGTGAGAATGGGTGTGACCGCCGCTTCGTGAGTTTTGAAAAGCTTCTTTTTAAGCTATCCCAACACTACCCCATCATGCATTATGAGAAATTGCATTTTTTAAATACAATTATTCACTTCAAAGGACAATTGAGTTAAGTGCAGCTTTGATATGCATTTTTCTACACTAATTACTGATGTATTCAGTTGTGTATTCTTCTCTTCAAAGTGAATTATTTTTCTCTTAAAAGTTTGCAGTTATTGAACATGTCCTTTTAAACACATTTTCAGCTTTATGCATGTCCACTTGGGTTACAGAATGGATTTAAATAACAGCAACAAAATCTTTTAAATTATTTTATTTAATGCAGTGTATTGAGTAGATGTAAGAGGACTTCCTGATGTCCACTGAACTGGCTAATGTGCAACTAAGCAAACCAAACCGGCGTAAATGAAAACACATTAACTTCTGTGACAACTGTACCTTAAAGAATGAAACATGTTGACTAGATTAAAGTGACACTGATTTTTTTTTTCAGATAATTAACTTTAAACTCATTTTATATTATTTTATTTATAATTTTATAGATGCCAAGAGAGGTTGAAAATCTCTTAGTGATTGGTGACCAAAAAAATACATACTGTGGTATTTTCAGGTAGAATGTGATATGTCAAATACTACTTTGAACTAAATAACACTTGGAATAATAATATTGCAATACTGATTTTCTCTGAAGTCTGGTCTGCTGATAGTTAATCCAATGTCAATATTTTCTGATTCTGATCAATATGCATCAGATTCTTTGGGGTTTTTCTTTTGAAATTCTCATTTTTAATAAATGTTCACCTTGTTTGCTTTTCATATTTCTGTTTAAGTTGGAGAATAAAACAATATTTATATACCAACACTGTGGTTGTAAAGTGACTTTCAGGATGTTTGTTCACATGCAGTGTGAGTACAAGTCCACTTTGCAGCTACAGCGTGGGTTAAATAACGTAATCCAGGCATTTTTTAAAAATGTGGTGAACATGTCAGTGTTTCAAAGACCAAACAGCTACTCTAAAATTTTAGTTTGCAACTCTCATTCACACTCATTATAAATCCAGATCACTTTAACTAAACCCAAGATGATAAAGAGGAATTTCACAATGTTTTTCCATGAACCAAGAAGATTCTGTTTTGTTTTGTTTATTGTTGTCATTATTAGTAAATTCGGACACTTGCGAAGTCAAATGCTTGAAATAGTAAGTGCAGTAATTAATTTCAGTTCTTGGTTGTTTCAGCTCCAGAGTAATGAATGATGCCATTTCATATGTCCCTTTTCTGCCTCCTCTTGGACTGCTGTAAAGCTGTCTGGTTTTGTGCTCCTCCCTTCAGTCCTTTTAGCCCAATCCGATAAAAAAATCCTTATTCTTCTACTGAAATAGCAGGTTGAGTAATGTCTGGTTCTTTTGGACTGGATTATTTCTTTAAAACATTATGTTTCTTCAAATCCACCCAGTCATCCTTTTCATAGCCAAACCCACACTGATTCTTACATCAGTGGCTGCTGGCTAGTGTATTAAACTGCGAACAGGTTCTGGATCAGTTCTCCTGCCAAGCCCAGAAGCCTTTATTTTTCCTGCATTCAAAAGATGTCACTAAGTTTGGAAATAAAATCAGGGTGCTGCATTTCCGACTTGATTTCGGTTTGGTAGCTCTTATCTATGCAAGTGTGTGTGCAGGGAGCGTGTTAGAAGCCTGTCAGCGAAGAACAGGAGACTCGGCCACCTGATCTGCTGCCAGGTTATTTACACATGGCTCCCATTTCCACCACAAGTATCCCGGCCTGCCAGACGTATGGGAACACGCTGGGTTATGATTGTGGGGAACTCTGCCAAACACTGAGAAACCTAAGCTGATGGCTTTTTCTTTAGGTGTGTGTATTGCACTATTACTGTTAAAAAAAAAAAAAAAAAAAGTGTGGGGGGCAACTAGAGTAATGGTGTTAAAATTGATTAGTTGTTACCTGCCAAGAATGCCACTTGTTAAAAAATGTGTTTCCTTCTTTCTTTCTTTTTTTTTAAAGTATAATAAATTATCCAGTTGAAAACCAGTTAATGGCAATGTGCCTGGTGCATATTTTCTATGACGTTATCAACTTGGTTGACTACTGGGTGGAAACAAGATTTGAGGCATATGCCTCTGGATTTCTTGGAAAATTATTAAACATATTTCATTTCCCAATTTTAATTTCCCATGACTGGACTTTTAAGAACCTTCAGCATCACCTTTGCAGGTGCCTTTGCGTATACATTTTTTGTGAAACCCAACATGTGTAAGTATTTTGACCAATCACAATCAAGAAGGCCATCACTTCTTTCACTTCTTCATTACATGGTGGAATTGAGGCATTTTTTTTCTTTTTTCAATGCTATGTAACGTTACTTGAAGCCGACTTCAACAAACGTCAGAGTTAGTTTTGAAGTAAGCCTCCAGTGATGTAATATGCTGTCTAACCTTATGTTAAGTTGCCAAGTGAGTCAGAAGTTGCCAAACTGTGTCGTGGTCTGTTGTATGTAAAGGAAAGCTTGTCTACATTAGTTAATTGTGAGTTAACATTAACCTAAGTCATCCATTCTCCATTACATTCATTATCTGATTTTAATTCATGGCATTGTCGTAAAACATGGGTTAATATGGTTAACAATTTTTTTCAGTTTTGTATAACTTTCATTGTTTTGTCAGTAATTTCACATTTGAATTAAAAAGTCTACTTCCTCTGTATTGAGGCAGTAGACTGGTTAGTTGGTGGCGTTGAAGTAATCTTGTGAGGAAGAAAAAACAAATGCATTTAAAGCCTTGGTCGCAAAGGTTCCTACAAACAGTGGGTCCATTTGACTCTCCCAGTTCTTATGAAATCTGGAGTTTGTAGACATTCATAGAGGGGGAATAGTTTCCTACAGCCTTTGCGGGAAGTCGGTAGGGCTACCATTCAATTCGCAAGAGCAACCTGACGCATGCATGAGAAAATGAGGTGATTTTTTTTTGTTTTTTTTTTTTCTTAAATTTTCTTCTGCTGCACACTGGTTGTAGAGTTTATATGAGCTCTATAAGGATACCTCAGAACCTACCCACAGTATATTTATGGTCATCTCATGAAAATTGTTGTTGGAAGGTGGCCGTTTGGCATCCCTATATACAACTCGCTGCAATTTCAACTTGTTGGTCGGAAGATCCTACGGCTGTTGGCACATTTTCTCAGGCTATAGAAGTGATGGCTGTCCAGTATCTCTAAACATCTGTCTTAATCGTTTCATATGCTGAGATATTCATGGAAATGTTTATAATTTTCTAGATGACAATAAGTGTGAGAAGACCTACAGCTGCAGCTATGGAAGAAGAAGATTAAGTGGTTTTATCCATGTATGACGTACTTCCATTTCCATTTCCAACGCACTTCTGGAAGTACTCATGGAGATTCGTATTACCGCCTTATGCATTTCCTTTTGAAAGGCGTTCATTGGAATGCTGTAAGGGCCTCCCTAGAACAACTTAATATATTCTTGAGTCATACTTACAGTGTGTTGTTCTCTGAGGTCGTTCCAAAGGTATTCGTCCATCGGCTCTCCGACGCGGCTTTTCGTGGGGTGTTCGTAGAAAATCTCAGACATGACCATCGACCTGACCATGAGCTTAGGAAAGGGCTATGAACACTGGATTCTTATAAACCTGCCTCAAAGAGGCTGTAGGAAATGGTCAGAATTGGTAAGAATTACAGAATGGTAAGAATTGTTTGTAGAGTGTTCACACCCGTTGGTATGGGTCATTGTAACCGAGTCTTAAGAGTTGTAACATTTATACTTTGCTCATTAATGTTCATACAGATATGCATGAAAAAGAGAGTAGCTGGCCCTATTCTGTTGACAAAAATGTAGATGAAGCTGAGTGTTGAACTGTTTCTTTGTTTGTTTGTTTTTTAAATGTGGGCTCTAGGCTCAATAAGATTTAAGCTTACAAATGATTCCAAAGTTTGTAGCCGTAAATCAAGCTTTATCACCCTGTGAAAGAAATCTGCTGGAGAAAGTTTAGTTTCTCTCTGTGTACATAAGAATAATATCTTGAACAGTAAGATTTGGGTATTATTTCAGATATGTCTCCAGCTTTAGGCTTCCTAAAGTCATTCATTTTCGAATTGTTAATCAAGATGCACACTTACTTTTCAGTTGCTTTGTGTGAGGAAATATTTGTTTTCAGTCAGTAGACATGGCTTAATCGGTCTGTCACTCTTGTGGGTTCCCACACACATTTGTCATCTGTGCTATTTGCACTTTGTGGGGGAAAACAACAGCATAAGCAACACTGCCCATGTCTTAGTGGGGATTTATCTCACCCTGCATAAGTTCATGTTTTGGTTTTTAGTTGTTTTGACAAGTGACTTGTTTGGATTTTTCTCCTTCAGTCTTGATACCGTCATTCATTCCCAGACAGTCATTGCATCATTTGAGGACAGTAAAATAATAGTATTGTTTATTCAAACTGGACACATTTAGCATTACATAATGGATAATTGAGTCATGGAGGCAGGAGATTTGGTATTAACATGTTGCTTATCTGGGATGGATTTTTAAAAACCTTTAAGTTAATGACAGTCTTGCATTAGCAGTTTACTTGCTTCAGTTTTGCTGCTGGGATAGGATTTTGATTGATGCAGTCCTGTGGGAGGGTGGATGTGTTGTGTGTTGAGGGGACGACTGTCTTAAAGACAGTCAGGGAGCTGCTGTCTGGTGCTAAGCAGGCTTTACAAAGCGATGAAAAATCCCCTGATACAGAGCTCAGATGTCTGCTGGCTGCAGACCGTGAAGCTCTCTGTCATAGTGTGCATGAAAATGGGGAGAGGAGCAACACTTGTGACTCAACTCTGGTGGGTTCCCAAGATGTAAACTAAACTGACATGTCTGAAACAAACTGGTCCTGCTCTTTCAGTTCGCAGTATCTCAGCTTTCTCTACCATTAAGAGCAGGGGCAGTTGCTGAGAGTTGGCACAGTGAAAAATACACAATATATCACAACATTCATTTCTACTGTGTGTTAAAATGAGTGGTAGCGATGACCTTTAAAATTACAAGTTGAACCAAATCTAAAGATGGCATCACTTTAGTTCAGAGTTGTTTTCACAACACCGGCTTACACCTGTCACATGTCTCCCCCCTTGCTTTAAATCACTTCTTGAAATCTTCTGAATCATGCAGTCATGTCAACATTATTCCCATACCAACATACTGTCAGTGTATTTACCACTCATGCCTTAGTGCACGCGCCAGCCTGAGCTCGGAGGTGTTGTGTGTTTATGTTTTCTGTGTCTCTTCAAAGAGTTTCTGAGATTTTGACAAAGTTCAATATTTCTGCCACAAAGGGCCACAGGGAGGTCCATAACTCTTATCTCCCTTTATGTCCTAGGAGTTACAGGTCAAGCCTGGACGGTCTCTAGGTGGTAAACTAAAACTTGGCTGCACAGGGAAGCAGCTTTGAGGCTTATAGTTCTAGATTTTTGTTGAGATAAATAGAAAACAATTTAATGTGATCTGGTCATGACTGTTTTGTTTGTTTGTTTGTTTTTTTGGAGAAGTATTCTGATCGGAAATTTATCTGTCCAGCTTTAGTTGAATTCACATGACTTTGTATTAGGGCTATTTGAGGGAAACAAAAATTGCAGGGAGGTGGTAAAAAATTACAAAACAATAAGTCAGAACTTCAGAGTGTATATAACCTAGAAATTTGTGAGGAAATGCATAATGCCTGCAGTCAGTGATATGATCAAATTACATAGTTGGATTTAGCAACAAGGAAATACCTTTGATTTTTGTCATATTTCATCTGTTTCAGCTCTTTTATATTTATATGAATGTGAATACTGTGTTCCTGTGGTAGGTAGTGAACAAGCAGCAATCTGATCCGGATGACTTGCTTTATCTCAAAATACAAGAAGATAACCTGAGCAGTTTTGGAAACTAGGCCCCTAAAACTTAAATGTTTGTCCACTAAAACCTCTTTCACTTTTCAGCCTCCATTTATTATTTCAAGTGTGTAGATCTTTAAGAGTGGAATGCCTTAAATGATGAGGCCAGAAAAAATTGGTCAAATTCAGCCTAGTAACTGGATGTTCATGCTTTTTTTCTGCTTCTACATATTTTTACATAGAATTTTTTTATGTTGATTAATTTTTTTTGTTGTAAAGTATTTTAAGTATTAATTTTCTCTTCTCTCTTTATTTTTTTCTGTTTTAATCAAATAATAATAAATATAAGTAGATGCTCTGGCGGCCTGTCCAAGGTTGGGTTTAGGGCTAGGATCAGGTTACCCTGCCTTTGAAATTCAAAAATACTTTATTAATCTCCAAAGTGAATACTAACTAACCCCTAACAGAGCGTCTCATTGGCTGAAGGAGATGGCGGGTTAGGGTCCAACAGACACTTGAGAGGCTGAATAGGAGTAAGTGGGGATGGGTAACTGGGAAAGGAGTTGATGATACCAGAAGTTTTAATAGGAGCATGTCAACATTAATGGATTCAGAAGAGGCCAATGTAAAAACAACCAAACTAAAATACATTCTGCAACCTGCTGCATCCTGTTTTCTTAATGATTTTATTTTGAACTAGTCAGCTTTAGTTTAGTACAGCGGAGGATGTGGTAAATACTCTTATTTAGTTTATGTAATTTTGCACAATCTGTGAGATCTCCTTGAGCAGTCAGTGACAAATCAGGATGAGATCATCTGTGATTGTCAGATAACACACCCCTAAATCTAAATGTAGAAATGGTATGGAACCACTGGGAAAAAAAAAAAAAATCATTATTCTGATGTAATTGTAAGGACATTGTAAGGGTAAGGTGATTGTTCAAATATTTCTTTATTTTAGCATTTCCAGGACTATGCGTCCAAAGTCCTTGAGTTCAGTACAGCTATTTGGTTTACATTTGGACACACCTGTAGATTCAGTTTGAATGAACATGCACTGAGAAAGCATGATAATGTCACATAGAAAAAGCTGAAACCAGGATTTAAAAAAAAATTATGTTTGTGCGTGTATTTGCTTCAAACATTATGAGGAATCACTTAAATGTCAGAATTCCCTGCAATTAATTTTCACCAAGCTTTGCATGATAGCTTTTGAAAAAAAAAAAAAACTGACTGTAGAGATGTAGCCGCGATGAACAAAAACATACTACTGGCTGCTCACAAAAAAATACAGCTTTTGAAAGTCAAAGCACAACAGGCTAAGAGATGAGCTCTAAGGAATTCTGCTGTTACTCTAAACAGGAGGGGTGATGGTAATGAACTCGGCAATAAAAGTGGAACAGGCACAGATTATCTCCCTGCCCTTCATAATTCCTGCAATGACCCTCATGTTGACTCACTCACTCACTCACTCACTCACTCACTCACTCACTCACTCACTCACTCACTCACTCACTCACTCACTCACTCA
>JAOWBL010000011.1:10813650-10828486 GCA_028564865.1 Zenarchopterus dispar | reverse complement strand
TCTGTTGAAGTGCTTGCTTCCTTTGGGTTGAGACCTTACCTTGGTCTTTCCAATATTTTTCTTTGGTGTGGTCTGTGTTCTTAGTGCACAATGCAGCAAAACAGTGGCACTTTTTCTTTAGGTTGAGTTCAGAAAAGATCATTTCATACCTCCTAGTGTAGTTCACAGGGCATGGTTTCATCCATGATGATGGGCCCCACTGGCGCAGATGCAGCAAAACAAGCCCACACCATGATACCACCACCATATTTAACAAACGGGATGCCATTCTCTTTCTGAGATGCTTTGTATTTTTTCTCTGACAATATCACTTTGGATTTTAATCTGAAAGCTTAACTTTGTTCTTGTCCATTAGGAATCTACTAGCCGTCTTATTTTTTTCCTGTATGATGCTTGGCAAACTACAGACCAATGATAACACTCTTATTGAGAGCAGGGAGTCTCTTTTTGAAACTTTGTGTTACATATCGTTGTTGTTCAGTTGTCCTGATGACACACAGACTGTGTTAATCAATTGTAAAAAAGGACTTTTATTGCTTAGAAGTTCATTTTGATCCCCTTATGGCCTAACAGACTGTAACACTCCTGCTGAACTGGTCTTTGCCAGTCAGTTAATCCTTGAGAGGATTATTATGATTTTGACTTTCCATCATTTTCCAATTCGAATTGTTTACACTTAATAACAAAACAACAAATATAAGCAAAAATAACAAAATAAGCAACACTTTTTTTGCTTATTTTTCCATCATAAAAGTCTTGCAAATAGGGTACAGCTCTGTCTCCATTTCCTTCAGGGCTTTATCTTGAAATACTTTGTTTATGTTGTAGCAAACATTAATTTGTGTTGAACATTATCAATATGCTTTCAAAGTATGTATTTAAGGGAAAAGAGCATGTCCATTGCATTGACATTTCAAAACATTTCAAAACAAAAGGCACAGTTCTTTTACAAGAACTAAATGCCAAGTCAGATTTAAGTATCACACAAACACCTTTTTTTCTGTTATCATAGATGCATGTTGGCGCCTAAATATTAGAAAAAGCAAAATGACCTTGGTGCAACACTTTTGTAGGCAGTAGAGGGAGTGTTGTCCAAGTAGCCCATTTTTGATTACTTAAAAAAAAAAGAACTTCGGCTGTCTACTCCATCTGCTGTGATCGTCTAATTATTTGGTGTTTTGGACCTTTTTAGTGACACAAAGACGAACAACTGAAGCCATTGAGGTGTTGCTCGGCGATAAAGCAGACTCTTTTTGAACGTCTAGGGATTTATGTATATTTTTAGAAAATGAGAGTATATTGAAAATACAGTTTTCTGAATGAGAAGTTTAACTTTTGAAGTTCAGTTCTCAGACAGCACAATCCACATACTTCCACTCTGATTCACACCCTCCCCACTGAGATCTAAATATAAAAATAGCTCAGTGTTGAATTATTCATCCACAACCTCAATTCTCACAGGTGGAAGGATGCAGGTTTTGTGTCTGTGAAAAGCAATATATTTGTGCAAAAATATTTTGTTTTGTTTTTTTCTTACAAGGAAGAGAAATTGAACTTTTTACAGGGTAAAAGTGTGCAAATCTCAAAATGTGCCAATTACAGAGAGCTGGAGAGCACTCAGTCCTGCATGTGTCAGTCAAAAATGAATAACAAAGCTGCCCCCTGACCAGCACTTGTGCATCACAGGTTTACATAATTCCTGCAATCTTCCCACCAGTCTGTGCAGCTGAAGCCTAGCAGAAGATCAGAGGTTCATTTGTGCAGCAACTTGCTGGCTTCACAGGTGTCAGATAGCTCAGCTGGTCAAGCAGGTGCACCATAAACAGAGGCTATCTCTCTCATGCAGGTAGTCCAGGTTTGAATCCAGACCTGGGACTCTCTGATGCATGTTTCCTGTCTAGTCACTTTCAAATTAATGCCATTAGAGCCACAAAATCTTAAAAAAATATAAAAGAAAAAACAAAACCGTCTGGCATTGTTGGCTCCCACCACCACCCTTAGTAATCACAGCATCTCATGAAGAACCATGTGCACTAAATGGACCATGTGTGCATGTGTATCTTAGCACGTCTGGTGTTCTGTGAGCATCTAAAGCACGGTTTTAGTCACAAAACAATTACGCATTTTGTCATGGTTCATAAAATTTATTACCAGCGATTTTGACAAACTGAATGTGAATTGGAAATTTTCAGCAACCGCTAACTTCCTGTACTGATATTATGCATATATTTCTGATTTTTATTTGATGTTGTCATTTATTTATGTATGTATTTATTTAGACCATCATCTTCAGCGATACTTGTTATTGGGATGTTTTTAACGAAGTTGTCTTTCGATAAATGTTAGAACATAAAGTCTTACTTACGAAATTTGCTCTTTGAAAAAGAAGAATAAACATCAGAAAGATGAGCAAAGTCAACGTTATCAGAATAAAGTTTAGATTTGGAATTTATGATCAAATTCAAACTCTAGAGAACAAGCCTGACTTTTAAAAATCCAGCTGCGTTGTGGCAGGTTCTTCACCGGGTTCTGTACAGTTGTGTTTTTCACAGAACTAAGTAGATGCACATGCAGCATACTATTTGAAAGCTTAAGTTCTTGTAATTAGGTTCTAAAGCTATAAAAAATCTAAAGCTATAAAATGAAGATTACTTGCAAGATGGTTTGTAAGAATCCACTAATCAATTATTTTACATTAATTAGCAGTTGTGGCTTATCTTCAACATATTTTCTCTAATGAAAAAAATGTTGAAGCCAGCATCCTTGGCTATTGATTGACACCTCATTAGATTCTATAGGAGCTTAAAACGCTTTGTCCGCTGGACAAAAAGAATCCATACGGCATGAAAATGCATGGCCCTCGTCTTTGAAATGTGGATTGAGCCAGCTGTAAATGAGCTATCGATGACCTGAGTATCAAATTGTCAATGCGCTTCTGGAGAGGAGGATATGCTGCCTGTGAAGGGCGACTTTAGAGGGCAAGCCAGTTTTCCAGGAATAGGAAGGAGTCAAGAGTCTGTGAATATACCAGCTTTGGCACGTTTCACGAGGGAAAAATCCCGTCTAAATGATGAAAAGTCCACTAAAAAGTGAGTTTTATCCACTTGGAAATTGTTTCTTTTGCAATACATAATTGCAGTGTGGTAATCATTGTTTAGACCTTCTGAGATTTTACTCAGCAGAGCAGCTGCAGGAACCTTTCAGTCCTCGTGATTGCCTGATTTGATGACACAAAGAACTTAACCTTGTTCTGATCATTACAGCTTTATGTTCTGGACTTTTTTCTAAGACACACTTCATTTTTTTTATTAAATGGAGGAAATCTTATCAAATAAAACACATAAACACTATGACTGTAGCCGTTTTCACTTGAGTGTAATTTCAACATATTTATTCAATAAACAGTCTTAATTTTAGCGAAAGATTTAAAGCTCAAGTCTTTCACATTTTACCTGCACCAACTACTTTCCTGCCTTATATCAATATAATATACAGTAAACAAAACATTTGTTTTGGTTATGGTCAGAAAAAAACAAGCAAAGGTGTCTTTGTCTCCCAATGTTTTTGTGTCTGTTCCTACTTTTTTACTCCACTGTCACCTTTTTTCTGCCCTTCGTCCTCAGTTGCTCCCTCCCATTCACATCTGCCTCCTCCCACCCGACAGTGTGAGTCAGCAGCCCTCTACTGATCTGTCAGAGATGCGGTCATATTCTGCTCCTAACCCCCTCCCTGAAGACGTCAACATTTAACCTTCCTCCATCAGCTTCTGACACCACAGGATGCATTTGGGAAGCCGTTGGTTGGACTGAGTGCAGGGATGGGAAGAAAAAAAAAACTGAATTGAGCGCGAGAGACAAAAGTGTTAGAAGTGAGGACGAGCTGAAAGGAAAAGAGTGCAAATGATGCGAAACGGATAAAAGACGGTAAATGAAGAAGGCCGTACCAGTCATGCAAACCCTTACAAGTTTATTGATCTGCCGATATACAAACCGACGTAATTGTTTTGTTTTGTTTTGTTTTTTTCTTAGTTCAGGTAACCTCTCAGAAATCACTTGAGCCTGCGTTTAGAAGAGCTCGCCGTCATACTCTGCAGACATGCTGGCGTCTGTGTTTGTCTCATTCGTTTCTCGTCAGTGTGTAATGGATATTTTAGGTGTATTATTCACCAGAACTGTAGCACTTGAGCCCTTTTAATGACTTGACTTTGAACACTGATGACTTGGACTCGTGCTTTAACTGTATTTGGCCTCATAATTATTACAAACAAGTCTTCTGAGTTTTATTTCTTTTTAAGTGATGATTTGTATAATATCAGCTTCAAGTTCAATATGAATTTTGTGCCAAGTACACATTTTCCACATGCCATCAGTTCATATCACATACTTGAGTCATATTTAGGGACAAACAAATAACACTAGAGTACCAGGACAAAATGTCCAAGTAATCTCTGATTACTGATTTCTGCTGTTGTGGTAAAAACACTGCCAAGTGTTCATCTGTAGAAGAGCCATCGAGGACATGACGGGGAAAACCTCCAATTTTAGTCGTCGTCTGGAAAGAGTTGCAGAGAAACAAGTGGGTTTTTTTTTCTTTAGCTCAGTTTATAGCAGGGACAGATCAGTCAGGACAACATCTCTGGCCGGGAGGCATCCAGAACCCATTTTAACCAAATGCCAAGACCACTTCATCTGGCTCCTCTCAGTATGGAGGAGAAGCAGCTCTATTCTGAGTCTCTCTCAAATTACTAAAGCTCTGATTCTATCTCGAAGGAATTGCCCAGCCACCCTTCAAAAGAGAGTCATTTCATCTGCTTGTATCCACAGTCTAATTTTTTTTTAAGTCATTACCCTCGGTTTGTGACGCAGGCTGATCTGTAAACAGAGTCCTGCCTTTTGACTCGGCTGTCTGCAGCACAACAGACCAGCAACGAGCCTGGATGACCTTAGATCCCAGAGTGCTCGTCAATCTCTGGCTCCATTATTTCCCCACATTTGCCCAGGATACTTTAACTCCTCCACCTGAGGCAGCACCTCGCTGCCATCTCACAGTGTGCACTCAACCCTTTTCTAACTGCACAGGTGCAGATTCTTATACCTGCCTTTTCACACTTGGATGCAAACTACTCCAGTGAGAGCTGGAAAAATTCTGCCGATAAAAGTTAAGCACAGAATCGGGGACCATAGCTTCCCCTGGTAGTGTCCAGCTCCCAGAACAAATCCCTTAATTTAGGGGCTAGATGGCGTCTCCCATCCTCCTGTAGGACTCCTCACAGGGACAGCATCAAACTGCTTCTCCAAGTCCACAAAGTACACGTGGACTGTCCTAACATGCTCTCATGCTCCCTTCAGGACTCTAGCAAACAAAGAGCTGATCCACAGCCATCATTTTGACAGATCTGGGATCATTGTTATAATTCACAAAGCCTTTCCAAAACATAGCAGTTTTAAAGTCCACCTGAAAACGTAAAGTATGTGAGGCTGCAGTGCAAAGGATGAAAGTAGGGAAAAATAAACACTTAATTGTACATTAAGGTCACACATTCATGTTTCTGTTGTGAGAATCAAATTTATGCCTGGATCTTTTGGCTTTAGAGACTGATTAGTTTTTGAGAACAAAACGAGGAATTTAATAAATGTGCCATTGTGCATTTCCTTTGTTAACTGAAGATGGCACAAATATTCTTTATTATAGCACAATGAAAGAAGGCCAAGAGGAAAGAGGAGTTATAAGAAAAGCAGACAGAGAGGAGGAGAGAATCTGCCTTTGTCTTCTACTCCAAGGTCACCCCTTCTGCTGAATCAAATATTTCACACTGATAGAAGTGGGCTTCTCTCTCTCTCCTCCGCCTTCTCTCCACCCCTCCTTCTCCATTTCTTCCCTCTCTATCCCTCACCAGGCCTGCTGCTGCTCCTCCCCCTCCCCCTCTTGTTTTTCTCTTCACATTCCACTTCTCCTCCTCCTGCTCTCCCCATCCCCTCCCCCTTTCTGGGGCGCTGCGGATGCAGTTCCCATGGCAACCATTGGATCCATGTTTGTCTGATACGTATGTGATCCATTAATAACCCTGCTGGCTGCGGATAATAACGGCGCATCTCATCCCAGACCACAGACGGAGCAAAGGAGACAGACGCATGCAAAGAAAAACTGAGCAGTTTCAAATAGAAATAACATGAATGTAAGATAAAGACACATGAGAAGATGGAGTGTGTCAAAAGCTTTCATTTAAGATAGTAAGTGCTGCACATTAATTCTTCATGGATTGTTTCATCCTGCAGTGCATCCTTGACACAAGATATGAAAAGCATTGATATAGTACTGAACCAGATATCAAATTCGTTGTTTGATCTCATCAGTTCTAATTTCAATGTTTTGTCCAGTTTTAGACAAAGCCATATATTTTAAACTAACACATTTACTTTTTAGTGAAATCAAAAAAAGTATAGATTTTTATGTTCCTGAAATTAAGGTGTCAAAGAGCTGCATGGCCTCAAATGCAAGTTTTTTTGTTTTTTTTTTGTTTTTTTCAATTTTCAAAGTCAAGTTCACACTCCCCCTCACATAGAAGAGAATCAGACGCTCTCTGCAAGTAGCTGCTATGTGGGCCAGCAGGGAGCTCTGCCTGTCTCATTGGCACCGTACTGCAGCCTGGGGGAGGAGGTCGGCTAGGTGGAGTGATGGATGGCCAGTGGCCAAGACAGAGCTATTGGGCTTTTTTTTTAAATTATTATTTTTTGTGACTAAGAACGTGTGTTTATCCCCGCAGACTGTGGAAGTATACATTGGAGCTGACGCTTACAGGTGTAGAAATGTGTAGTATGTCTGGCAGCTTCTGTGTGAATGAAAGCGTTGAGCTGACCTACTTTTCCACTGCAGAGAGCCCAGATCCACTGGCAGCCTACCTCCCTTTCTCATCCTCTTATTGTCTCACACTGAAGGACAAATCAACTGAGGTGTGCTGCAGAGGTGTTTGCACTAATAATAGCAGCATATTGTGCTTTGAGATGTGGGGAGAAGCTGATTTAAGTGGGTGACTGTGTCAAATGTACACTACATCCTCCTGCTAAATCACTGACTTACTCTTTGATGTAAAGCAAATCAGTGCATCTATCAAATGTGATATATATATATATATATATATATATATATATATATATATACAGCAATTTATACTATAATACCACACTGTGTACTTCAACTTTAATATAGAGCAGTCATTTTTTATTTTACAAATGAAGCACAGTATTTCTTTAAGATATAGAATATAAACTTAAAATACAGATCACATGTTTAACTTGAAGGCATTTACACCCAAAGTGGGGGAAGGGTTTAGGAACTCTTTCATTGTAAGAACATTCAGTGTTCATTTAAACAGATTTATCAAACCATAAATTAGAGATTTATAGTTGGATTCCTTGGATGGGGTGCTGGAGAGTGGGGGGCTCGCTCATTTTGCTGGGGGACGCCAATGCACACGTGGTCAATGACCTGGAAGGTTGTGACTGGGTGGTTCTGTTGGCTTCATCGGGATCTTCAACTCTTTCTGTAGTGGCTGGGATGAGAATCTGCACCTCCAAATCTGAGACCATGGTCCTCAGCCGGAAAAAGGTGCAGACGTCTGGTTTGGATGCCTCTCTGGTGAGGTTTTCTGGACTTGTTTCATTGAGAGGAGACCCCGGGCAAAACCCGGGGTCTGTTTTTTTTTTGCTGGCCTGGAAACAACTTGGGATTCTTCCAGGTGAGCTTGACAAAGTTTCCAGGGAGAGGAAAGTCTTGGTTTTCCTTTTTAGTCTACTTCCCCTGTGACCCAATCTCGGATAAGCAGTAGAAGATGGATGGATAAATTACAGATGTATCATCTACAATTTTCCATGCTGAATCTGATTTTGTTAAAGCATTCTGTGGATTCTAGTTTCCTTTCTTGGCATATATACAAACACTATATAAACCCTAGCACTAAAAGTAAGGAAATTTGTGTTTGGTAGATTAATTCTTTGTTGTAAAAATGCTTCTTGGCAATAAATCTCATACTGTTGGAAAGCCTGTTCGTTTCCATTTTAAATGGAAACGCATTTTTAAGAAACATTCATTTGTGGAATGTTGTGGGTTGTTCCCATGAAAGATATGCCAAATCTTCTCCGCCAGTGCCAAACAGCTTATTTTACTGTTGCTACTGACTCTTGTTCTGAGCTTCTGGTTCTCCAGTTGATGGCATTCAGGTGCCAATCAGACACTGGTGTTGGCAACATGTCCACTGGAACCTGAACATGTGGAGGGATGTTATGAGTCCAGATTCTGCCTACACCAGTTGGACTGTAGGGCTAAAGTGTGGAGAAGACATGGAGAAGGTCATGCTGATTGCTTCACCGATACAGTAACGTTTAGGTGGAGACAGTGTGATGGTGTGAGGCAACATCTCTGCTACTCATCCCACAAATACATGCTCCTTACAAATGTACCACAATAAACAGGCTTTCCAACGGTATAAGATTTATTACAAAGTGGCATTGTACAACAAAGAATTAATCTACTAACCACAGATTTCCTTACTTTTTGTGCTATGTTTAACCCTGGAGAACCCAACAACCCTTCTTTTTTTTTTCTTTTTACATTGGGTATCAGCAAAAAATGGTGGTCAAATGTCACCCCATGGGTTCTCCAGGGTTAAATACTAATCGATGGCGTACATTGACTAAATCCACAATGACAGAAGGAAGACTGCTTTTAGCCTCTGTGCCTTGTGTTTAGCTTCATAACTCTGAGCATCCACTCGCCATTAAAAACTTCCAGATCAAGCTTCCCAGGGACCGTGCCATCATGGTTTGCTCATTACAGGGAGGGAAAAATAATAAAACTAAAATGATCCGTTCATCCCACCAGTGTGTAGGTGGACGATTATGACCACCAGTTGATGAGTCAGTGCAAAGAGCAACTTCTTTTGGTTTTTTTTTTTTTCTCTTTTCAGGGGTCGCCACAGTTGATCACCATGGTTCCACAACTTGTTTTTACACTGTTTTATGTCGGACGCCCTTCCTCACACAACACTGTGTTTTATACAGGCTTGACATGGACGCTGTAAGGGGATAGGGCAATCAATCTGGCAACCTTCCAGTTGAAGGGGAACTGCTACTGCATTAGCAGACACCAATCCTTTACGTTTTACCTCTTTGACAGCAATGACTCAATGAACAGTGCTGACAAAATGTCCGTAGGTCCTAATGGCCCTTTTGTTGATGAGCTCCCGTCATAGTGTCCTACATAGAAGTCCCCTGCGTAGTGACTGTGGAGTAGTGCACTATAAAGTGAGCAGTGGGTGAATTTGGACAGAACATTTGTCTACCTTATGTTGTTGTTTTTTCTCACTTGTCTTTACCTGCAAAATGTCCTGCAGTTAGTCACCACTGCTGCCTTGAGCCTGAAGGAGGACTACCTGAGAGCTGTAAAGATCTTTTGACCATACTTTGTGGATTTATACCAACACCTTCCAAACACAAATGAAAATGCTTTAAAACAACATTAACCCTTTATTTTTATTTTACAGACGTGATTCCATTTACTTGTACTATATATACTCGCTCATAAGTCAAGATTTTTTTCCCACAAAATCGGTCCCAAAAAGTGGATTCGACTTATGAGCGGGTCAGTCTGAGACATTAATTTTTTCCTGTGTTTAAAGTCAGCCGAAGTACGTTAATACATTGATAATTTAACTTCTGTAGTGGTTAATAGCAACAAACAACTTTGATAATCAATAAACGCAACAAAAAAAGTGTAGTTTTTGTTTTCTTACCTTTGTGTTTTTAAAGCAATTATTCGACAATCTATGCGCTAATAATCCGATACTAAAGGAATGGCATTAGTTACGTTTATTAGCAGAACCAGAAAAACGCATTGGTGCACTCACAGATATTTAAAACTGGACAAACAATGACACACAAAAATTGATGACGTACTGAGACACAGTATTGATCAATCGACACAGTTATGACAACAGACGACCGGAACCGTGTTTATTCGTCAACGCATTAGATATAAACCTGCTTCACATGCTACTTCCTGAATAAACATACAATTAGCAGACAACGGTGCAGAATGACATCTCAGACAATAATTAGCCCGATAATTGCATAGTTTCACAACCACCATCGCAGAAAATGTAAGTTTCGTTGAATCTGGTTTAGTTTACTGAATTAACGCAAGTCGATATCTCTTTATGTCCAAAAAAATCCCTCGACTTCTGAGTGGGTCGACCTATGAGTGAGTGTATATACGGTAACTAAGCAAAAAAAAAAGTTTTTGATAGCTTACAAGTCGAACATTTCTCAGAATTTCATAAACTAAACATTTAGCTGATTGATTTGAAAGAAGGCATAGACTCATGGAAATTAAAAAGTCTAACATTTCAGCCCAAGTATGTGTTACCAGAGAGAAAAATTCAGCTGTTTTCTGTGCAGCTGATCTTTCTGCTGATCACTACATTCTCGTGAACTGTCTGAGCTCTCATAAACAAGATTGCAGGGATGTAATTAGCTTTGACCCTTTCACAGATTCAGCAATCTGGGACAGATTTATGAAGCCTCATTTCAAGTGTATTCTGAGAGGCAGAGATAAGCGTCGCTGGATTTACTGTAGTTGGTGCTCTTTGCGATGATCAGTTTTGCACAGAAAACCCCCTGCCTCGGAAGTTTTAATTGCGGCTTTAGTGAATTCTCCAGAATGTTTCATTTCGAAGCGTTTGTATTTGTTTCGCTTCTTTCCTCAGTTTAGGTAAATCCCAGTTCTGAAATGTGCCATTCAGACCTCTGTTTGAACACAGAATGCACCTTAATGCAGTCTCGGTTGCTGATTTCATAATGAGTTTCTGTCGCAGTGAATCAGACACTAATTGCAAACAGATCACAAGCGTAAATTGAATGAAAGGTTCAGTGCAAATTTGCAGCATTTTTTTTAATGCTGCGTAAATTTAGCGCTCTGCTTCTGCAGGAATTACTGAATGTTGTCTTTATTTAGCATGTGAGTTGAATATAAACATGTAAAGATAGAAGTAAATAAATGTATGCTATTGATTTAGCAGTATGTCTTGTTTTTTTCTGGTTTCAACTGGGGTGGGGGGTGAAACTGTCTGTAGATACAGACTGCCTTTACAGTCGGTGCTTGTTTGAGCCGGTTCTTACTGGTGTGTGCGTGTACGTGCCCATCTGTTGGTGTGCACTACATTAAATCCCTTACATGGACACTTTCTGTCAGAGTAGCTGGCTCTGCATTCCCGTAGGAGCTTCCCTCGTGCTTGTGCGTTTGGATACAGTGTGCACTCGTACTTAAGGCCATCTTCTGAATCTTGATGTGCTCGAAAGCACCAGTTGAGTGCTGTGCAGCAAGGCTGCGTAGCATCATGGTCTATCATGGCCAGTCTCTCCACTGACCTGGACATTTGGCTCATATCCCTCCCCCACCTCAAAACACACATGTTCCACCCAGCAACAGCACCATGCCATCTCCCACTCTCGGGCCAATTATTACTAACCTCTGCACAACACCCCGCCTCCCCTCCCCTCTCCTCTGCCGCAGCCCCTTCTCCCTTGACCAGTTCTCCTATCTCTCATCCCATCTCTTGATTTCTTTCCCCCTCCTGTCTTCATTTCCCCCCTGCCATCAATCCACAAGTCTCCCATCTCTATAACAACACTCATTTATCACACCTCCACACGCTTCCTCACACCAACATAACCTTAGTGCCCTTCCATTTGATTGAATTATCGCTACTGTACATCAGATTTTATGTGATAAGGCCCTTAGAAAATACAGTTCCGCTGTCCTGGAGTTTATTTCCTCAAAGGGATATTTTTAACTGATTTTTTTTATGCAACAGTGAGGAAAATATCTACATCAAGGTACTTAACATTTCAGAAAAACATCAAAAAGACTTTGAGTAATGGTTCTTCTTCAAAAGCTGCACAGTATGTCTAATGAAATATTTTAGCTTGTTTTTATGAATAGTGAGAGAGTGGTTCAGGGAGCATGAGACGAACCACCACAGACTCCACAGTTCAAACCCACTGAGAATCTTTGGGATGTTCTGGAGAAGATTTTTTGGACCAATCCGACTCTTCCATCATCAGTACTAGATCTTGAGGAAAAATGAATGCAACTCTGGATGGGAATAAATGTGACATTGCAGAACAGTGTGGGACACTTGTTTATGTTTTTTTTTTTTTATGGGCATTGTACATATGCCCGTCAAAAAAATACCTACAAGGAAACAAAACGAAAACTGTGAAACTGTGGCACAGGTTTCTCTAAATGTGGCAGAATCCCAAATATTCAATTTGGAACAATCCCAAAACTGGCATTTTCCTAGAAAATGTAATAAAATGTTTTGTGAATAGAAGAAAGTGTAAAAAGAGTCTGTATTAAGGGCTGAAGGATAACTTCTCTTTTGTCTACTTACCAGCTGTAAATTTCATTTCTATCACTCTGGTGTCGATGGTTCTGTTCTGAGGTGGTGTGAGGACGCCATGATTAAAATAGTGGATGTAAATTGAATCTTTTCATAACCTTACTGTCACAGAAAAAAGGCCAGTCTTCTTTAAAGTCCTTTTTAGAGCACAATAAGAGGAACCCGGCCTTACATGTCATTGAGCACATGTTCATTGAGCAGTGAAATGTAAATCATGAATATATCATAAAGCTTTCATGATGCTCTATATTTTAATTCACCATCATTTAAAAAGGAAAACTCTGATCATTTCTCAGGTCCTATCTGGTGTTTCATCTTAAACTTCTAAATTTTCTACCCACTTAAAAAATAATGACATGTCAGGAGATGGAAATAGATGAACCTTTGATTGAGACATTGATTGGCTTCAATGAACAAAACTGGAGGGAACCACTTGACAAGTGAGCAGTCTCGCTTCAGTAATGAGCAACTAATTGAGGCTGCCTGTCTTTTTTATCTCTTTTGGTGTGTGCCAGCGTATTGATTTGTGTAATTTGTTTTAAGTTAATTCTGTTGAGAGTTGAGATGGAAGAGTGTCCTCAAGGAAAACACCAAAGACCTATCTGACTGGTGAGGGAAGTTTAGCAGGCTGGTTCTGTAATTTACACAGAAGACAGAGTCCGGCGCAGAGATAACCTCCTCCAAATAAAGGATCCTGCTGTGTAGCTGTAATGACCGAGCAGTGTGAGACGGCCTCCACCATCTGTGGAGCAGCCGCGGTATCCCCCAGAGACAGATGTCTTTGTTATGTTGGTTTCCTCTCCCACTAGTCTCTTTAAAAGTAAAATGTAGAGGTGAGAAGTGTGTCCTTTTGTCAACCGGTGGCATCTTTGATTGGTTCAGTCGGAGCAGCTTGCACATGTAGTTATTATTGATAGCTGTCATTCATCTGCTGTCCAGAGGGAATAAGGTTAGTTTTTCTGTAGATGCCATTTGGAGAAGCCCCCCAGCGGTTCACACAAATGTTGCCATCTTCCCTTTCTCCTGCTCTCCTCAGGGATGTGACAAGGCTTTGTGGGCTCAGGATGTTGGAGGAGCTTGGTGAAACACTGGGTTGTGCTGCGACTTTGACACGGTAGCCAGAGTTAAATGGACTTGAAATAGCAAAGTCTCGTAAGCTGCTTTTTTTTCTTTTTTTCTTGACTTGGGGGATTTGACAGGAATGGTTTTAGAGAGAGAGATGGACAAAATGAAGCAGAGGCTCAGTGGAGCCAAACCAGGTCTGCTCCATTCATTTACTGAGTCATGAGCTCCACAGACCTGTAGTTTTTCCCTTTCTATCTCTTTGAAGAAAATATTCTGTATATCCAACCAGTTTGCCATCAATAGGAAGAGGTTTTCCCTGCGTGAATAGTTGGTGTAACATTTAGTTTCATTTTATTGTGACAAAAGAATATTTGGAGGAACAGAGGAATGGTGACATTCCTTTTAACCTTAAAGTAAACTTTGTAAAGAAAGTAAACCAAGCAGATCATTTTCCCCAGTTGGCAACAAACATGTTACCAAACTCATCTGACGTGGTCTGATTTCATGTATTTTACGAGTTTCTTTCCTGCGAGATAAATGACCTCAAACCCTGGAAAGAGGAGTCCTCTAACTAAAAGATTTGGACTGAGAGTAATTGAGGATATTGAAAGGCTTGTAGCATCTTAGTAAATGTTTCTTGTGCCTTGAATGACAAGCATAAACCATTTCTTTCAGAAATTGCTATGGATTTCAAATAATGTAGCAATAACCTTACAAAAGAAAGAAGTAAAACACTGATTAAAAATTTAATCCTTTAATATGATTTTCTAAGTGATCATTTCTACCAACAAATTAAACAGGTAAACATTACACAAGACGTACATATGTGGGACACATTGTGTAGTTGAGTTTATTATAACTGTATTCATATAATAATGTTTTTTTCTTGTTTTTTTTAAATAAAGCAGTCTGGCTAAGGAAACCAACGGACTGCAGCTAATCTTACCTTTCAATCACTCTTGCATGCAGTTTGCAGAGGAAGGCTCAGAAAATGTAGGAAATGATCAATTTGATCGATTGAACAGTCAACAAGCACTCTGCCACGAGTGTGTCACTGGTTTGTAACCTGAGATTCAGTGTAAAGGTACGAGTCATTTTCTTTATCAGGATTTAGCTGCGATGGTCCTCCGTGCTTAATCAATTACTGTCTTAATCAGCTTTTAAAATGTTTGATCTTTGGGTCATTTTGAGTCTAAACCAAAGAACTGGATCTGAATAAGATGTTCATGTTTTCATACACGAAGGCGTTCTCTTCAGGATGCTCCTGGGGCCTTCAGCGGACGTTGATCGTCAGGGTCTCTGTTCCCAGAATGCAAC
>JAOWBL010000011.1:10789305-10802133 GCA_028564865.1 Zenarchopterus dispar | reverse complement strand
CAAAAGTCGTTTCTCAACAGCTGCATGTGAAGGAATTTTACGTGCGGTTTGGCTTAATTCTGTCCAGAAATTGGTGAAAAATTAAAAAAAAAAAAAAGAAATAATATTGGAGAACCAACATTGCATTATTTAAAACCTGGAAGATTTTCCTTCATTTTCTCGAGGGACAGGGCGAAGGACTCCAGGACAGGGCGAAGGACTCCAGGACAGGGCGAAGGACTCCAGGACAGGGCGGTGAAGACGGTTCAAGCTTAGGAATCTGGGCTCCTTGGAGATTGACTGGTTTTACCAGTGAAAGTCTGAGAGCTGAGAGTCGTCGTGGCGACGGTGGTGCAGACGCTGAGCTGTATTTTCTACACAAGGCTTCTTACTCAGTTTGTTAGCTCTTTGTGTCTTTTGAAGAGATGAATCTCTATTCTACCTTCCAACTTTTCAAAAGACGACCTCGTCCTGTGTCTTGATGACACTTCTGCACAGAAAGGATGTGTTTGGGAACGTGGCATCGGTGTTGTGAAGAGGTCTTGAAAGGAGCTCAGGCGTAGGAGTGAGGAGTGTGTGGACTGCAGCAGTGCAGCTTTGCATGTCCTCCAGTGCAGTAATCTCCCACAGGGCTCCTCCTCTCTGCTCGACTACTCTCCACTCATCATTAGACTGGACTCTGTCTCTTCTCATTTCAGCGCTTTGCTTTCTTCTGGCAAAAAGGGGGTTGGTGAACAAAGCCTCGCTTGGCCTGCTCTCCTCCTCAGCTTCTCCCGTCTCCCTGCCCCCATGCCTCCCTTGTTTTCCTTCTTCTGTCAAATCGCTTGGCTCCTCGCATAGTAGGACCGACTCCACCATCCTGCTGGCCGGTGGACTTTTAACTTCTTTTCTTTCTTCCTCCCTCTTAGCCATTAAGTGCCTACAAGGTATGAAACTAAAAAGGGACAGAAGACCAGCAATAAAACTTGTATAGTAAAAAAAAAAAAAATCTATATATAGGAGGAATGTCATGAAGGAAGACTTAAAAAAACAAACACATGAAGCAAAGCAGCCATTCAGTTTAATAGTTTGTGATTTTTCATTTTGTAACAAAACAAAAAATATTTGCTTTGTCCACACTTTAATACTTTCTCAGCATTTTTGTTTCGTCTGAGGAGGAAAATCTTAAGACACATTAAAAGTGTGTCGTTTTTAGAAATGTCAAAATACAGCTCAGCACCATTTTTGTTTTTTTTCAGCTTGAGCATTTCTACAGTCCACGTTGTTCTGCTCACGTACATGATGGACTGCGTCGCCCACGACAACAGAGAGGTTCACTGAGGCTTCAAATTGTTTTAGGATGATATAGAAATATGAGGCATATAACGCGATAAGATGTTAATCAGGCTTGATGCACTCTGAATCCACCGTTGGTTCTGGTACTTTAATGGGATTTGTCGAGGAGACAAATGTGGTATGTCACCGGATTTATTTGCTAATGATTTGTTTTGGTGTTTCAAACTAATCGCTGATGATTACTGATCCATTAGGCTGATTGTTCAGCAGGAATCAGGCTTTTTCTAATTACCCCCGAGTATGAATGGGAGCGCTCGTGCCATTGCATTTCTCCCTCTACTTCTGAGAATGACTTTCTCTGGTTTCGTCCCAGAGCGACACCAAACTCTGGGATCGAGCTCGCTGACGTTGGCCAAAGGGTAACAAATTCATTTTTCCTCTGTAATTTATTCTGCGCTCAGCAAAATCTATATGTATGCACCATTTATTCCATATGTGCCTAATTTTATAATGAGTTTACCCTGTATGTTGCTTATTTGTGTAATATTTCATTATGACATATATGAATAAGTCCAAAGGGAAATGTTGTAATCCTGTATTGAGCATATGTTTACTGAATGAATGCAGGTTTGGCAGTCCATCATGCTCCAGAATGGAAAATATTTCAGTAATCAGTTCAATAATAAATGTATTTGCTTCAGTACCTGATTCTGGTGGGGGTGTTTTTCTTTGGTTCTTCTTGTTTGGTCTGCTGGAAGTCCTCTGGCTGCACGCAGAGCTCAGGCTGATGTTAAGTGGAGTCGAGTTTCATGAGGCCAGCCGTCATCTGCAACGCCTGGTAGAGCTCAGCGTTAATCCACCCGCTAACAGTAAGTTTACTGGTTGACATGCAGATGGAGGAGACCCCTGCCGTCGGCATGACGACGCCTCTTCCCTTTGCCACTCCGTCGGCAGCGGCATGAGGTTAGGTTGTGTTACTTCAAGCGACTAAGTGAGACTGAGATAAAGTCTTGCGGGTAAATGAGGGATGGTCAAGAAGCCAAACTAATCTGACTCTGCCTCACGACATTCAAAGCTGGAGCAGCAGATTTTGGCTGTGACTCCTGATCCTGCAAGTGTAGTCCTGAGGAACCCACTGTCCTGCATGTTTTAGAGGTTTTCCTGCAGCAGCTCCCTTTTCTGCATTAAATGGGTCATTGACAGACTTGTGCAGATCTCGATGACAAGCTGATGGGATTCCGTTCAGATGAATTGGGTGTGCTGAAGCAGAGAAATGTCTAAAACATTCCTCTGAGGGTCCACAAAAACTGCTTTACATAAACAGAATGCAAATTCTTCAGAATTGCAGACTGAAGTCTGCAGTTTCCAACATTAAGGTCTTCTGGTCAGCCTTTTCCTCCCTTTGCCCTTTCTGGGTTTTTCTGCCCTCCTTTTTGTCTTCAGTAAGCATGAGGCATGAGTGATGTTGAGGTCATTTACATAGACAATAGTGGCTCCCACCTCCCACACTTGAGAGAACACACAGGTAGAAGTCAAAGCTAGTGGACGTCCAAGCCATAGAAAGCGTCCAGCAGTGACGTTTTTGCTGTGCTCATTAGGAGGTCGATAATTTGATTACTGTCCCTGTAAACAGTGGCTGGCTCAGCCTTGAAGAACTTTCCATCTCTGGTTCTCTTAGCTCTGGTTTTGGGTCATTATCTGTATCTGCAAGGCATTATCTGTCCATTCTGCAGAATTCAATTGATTCTGAGGGAGAAGTGCACGTCTTGTCTTCAGGATTGATGCAGGACTGCTACTTTTATCAGCAGCTTTTTTGTGTTTATTTTTGTAGCCACATTAGCCCCAAGTATCATATGAACCCTAGCAGGTGTGACAGATGACGGTGCTGAAGATGAGTACTTTTCCTTCTCCATATTCTTTTATTCCCATTATTCAGAAGAAAAAAAATCGATATTGGTTTTATCTTCTTTTTTCAGTTTCTGTTTTAAGAATGTCATTCCTCAACTGGGTGGGTTTTTTTCCCCCTAATATTCCCTCCAAAAATGTCAGTTTTGGAGGGAAAGCTCCACTCATGATGATGACTCGTCATTGGACACTTTATACTCCACCCTCTTTGGAGGACTTTGGTTTCTTTTTTCAAATATTATGAAGGTGTTCCAGTTGTCCTCCGTGCTTCGTGTGCTGGTAATCCTCACCTCACATGTTCGTTTCTTCTTTATAAGAATGCAGCAGCAGCAGCATGTTTGCTGGGCTTCTCGGGAAGTTTCTGCTCTTCCGCTGACAGGTCTGTTCTGTTTTTATTCTCCCTAATGATGGCTTCCTTAACCCCTTCACAGTAGGAAATGCTTAAATTAAAGCTGGAATTCGATCTCTTGCCGCATATCGATTGATTTATTTCAGATCTGTGTACAGAGGCAACTGTGAATGTCACTCTTTAAATATTTATGGACACAAACATACCCCTAGAGTTAGACCCTGGAAAGAATTCTTTCATCCACTGCACAGCCTTTCACTTACTTTAAAATCTTGGGATGGCAAAAGAAGAAAGAAAGGAAAAGTTGCAGGAACATTTTACTGGAACATTCTCAATACTTTATACTTTTATTAAGCTTCTGCTATCTAAAAACAACACACATTCCAAAGAAGTGAGGATTCTGTGTAAAATATAAATATAAACTGAATGCAGCAATCTGCAAACATAAACCCTTTTATTTCTTTACTATAGAAAATGGAAAACATATGCAATGTTGAAGGTGAGACATGAAAAATATCATTTTGAACTTGATAATAGTAACTTGCCTCAGAAAGGCTTCAGAAGTCTGGGACTAAAACAAAACACCTGCAGGAACATATTGGAACTTAAGTTCATTTGGAACAAGTTGGTGACATGACTGGGTATAATTTTTTTTTTTTTTTTTAAAAGTCTGAAACTCTCTCAGAAGTAAAGATGGGCAGAGCTTGACCAGCCTTCAAAAAACCTGCATCTGTGAACAAACTGTGAAACAATTTTAGAATATTATCATTCATGACAGAATTGTGAACATTTTAAATAGTTTCTTACTCATACAAAATTATATCAAAATATTACAATAATCCAGAGAAATCTCTGTGTGAAAGAGACAAAAAAAACTATTTTAGATGCCTGTGAAGTTTGGACTCTTGGGTGCATTAAAAACAGGTGTGAATATATATGATCATCTCGGATGCGGTTCGTCCATGTGGCTTCATCCACAAATGCACGTTGCTTTCTCATCATGCAAACAGACCATGTGGGAACATCATCCAGGAATGCCCTTGTCTTCTCTGGGCCAAAGCTCGTTTAGAATGGATTCCGGCAAAGCAGAAACTATTCTACGGTCCAATAGATTGAAAATCTAAAATTCTTTTTGGAAACCATGAATCCCCCATTTTCCAGAGTAAAGAGGAGAAGAACCATCCAGCTCTTCATCTATCTCTTCATTCAAAAGCTTGCATCTGATGGTTTGGGGATACAACCTCACGGAAAAGATGCTTTACAGATTTAACAGCAACCGTCGAGGCTCAAGAGTATATGCAGGTTATAAAATAACGTATGCTTCCTTCTTTTTTTTTTTTTTTTTTTTAGAGAAAGCCTTGCATCTTTCAGTAAGACGGTGCTAAACCACATTCTACATCCATCACAAAAGAATTCACAGAAGAAGGGTTGAGGTGCTGAGCTGGTGTGTCTACAGTTGTGATCTATGACCAACTGAAAAAGTCTGGTGCATCATGAAACCAAACATGTGAAAGGAAATAAAAGAGACCCAAGATCGTGAAGTTTTGTGTCTCACAAGAATGCATCAGCTTTCCTCTGCAACTACAGTACCTGGTCTCCTCTGTTCTCATTTCTGTCCAGACGGTTGGTTTTTTTGTTTGTTTTGTTTTGCTTTTTTAAGGAAAGGAGGCTACAGAGTGTTAAACATCATCCTGTCCCAGCTTTTTTGGTCCTCTTGTTTCCAAAGACGGTACACATACACCTCCTTACTTTCAACACTCAGTGTTTGTTATGTTCTGTTTTGAATAAAATATCAGTTTATATTTGTAAGTCACTGCATTCTGTGTTTATCTTGCACTGTCCAAACTTTTTTTTTTTTTCCCCAGAACTGAGAATGTGGTTTTGCTCAGCCCACGTTTGTTGACAAACTAAAAGATAATGAATCATGTCTCATTATACTGTCATGATGCCAGTGGCGAGCTGGCATCAACAGGAGTTACCATGGAAACGCTAACTCTGATGGAACTGGTGATGTTTGCCTGGTCTGTGCCATCAGGAGGAGTCTAAAAGACTTTTGCTCGACCAAACTTATTAACATTTAAACACATAGAAAGTGATTCCTTTAAAGTAAGAGTCTTCAACATGTGGGGTGTGATGTTGTTGCCATAGTGACGTGGAACTGGAGGTCCACTGGCCAAGCAACGACTGATGCAGAGCAAAATCAACTTCTCCAGAGAATTAAGTGTGTAAAGTGAGACGTGAGCAGAAATTCTTAAAGGACAAAATGACAAATGACACACTTGAATGTTGAGTGCATTTTATTTTTCCATCACAGTACAAAAATAAATTAAAATAAGCAGAAACAAACTCAAAAAAGAAAGTTCCAGTTACAGCAAGAGCTTTTTTGTCTTTTTCAAAAGGAACATTTTTATTGAACAGCATCTACACCCGTCCCTCACCCTCCAGGTCCTGGTACCAGTGGTGTAATCTGCGTCTGTATGAAAACAACACATTCTTCTGTACAAATAAAATGCTGCCACTCACACTCTCTCTCTCACACACACACACAGATTCATTCATTCATTTGCACATACATGCAGTCCACCGAATGCCTCGCTCTGTTTTGTTCTCTTTTTTATCTACAAAGTACGCAACAAGATACAGAAAAGAATTGGACAGAAATCTCTAACTATCACTGGAGTGTTTTATAGATATATATATATATATTCTATAGGATTATAAACAACTACTCAATGATGCAAGTGAATGAACATGGCACAGATCAGGTGATTTGTTGCGAGTGGACAGAGAAGGAACAATTTGGAGTGTGGGTTTTAGGCCTTCTTCCCCAAAGCTCTGAATTTTCCTCCCAAAATAGAGGCCCAACTGGGCCAAATGAGCCACCTCCGAAGCAGACAGCGCTTGTTTCTGGGTGGTGTTTCAAGTCTGTGAACCTTGTACAGAATTTTAGTTCTCTGCAAAGATGAGAATTGTGCACATGCACAGTTTTTTAGCAAAGAGATGCTGCTGTAGCTCTTCCAGTTTTGGAGACGGATTAGAGCTCCAATGAAGATTAAAAAGCTACTCGTCACTCTTTCAGATCAAAAATATTTTATCTGTGGAGGTCGTCATCCCTCAAGATGAATGTTTGTGATGCCAGCTATACACAAAGATGATGCTGCTGGAATATCTGTAAGATTCACGGTGCTTTTCTGCCGTGTTGACAAAGGAGTTGGTGTCATTGGAATTATTCATCTCCCTGGAAATCACCCCTTTGCTTCTGATATGTTGCACAGGAATTTGCTTCTAAATCGGCACACAATTATATTTCAGAGCATTTTCTGAGGTAAGAAAAAAAAGCCCCAAATTGTGTTGTACTGGCAGAGGGGCACTGAGGAATTCACCTTGGCGATGGTCAGATTAAACAGTGGTTTTGATTTAAGGGCTTTTTGATGGGATAGTCATTGCTAAACACCCTGCAGCATTCATTTGCATCAACCAGATCAATCTTCATTCCCACCAATGATGAGCACACCTACGATACCAGCAAACCTTCCCTTCCACAAGTCTTTCATCAGGATCTTTCAGCTCCACCACATGTGCCTAAATCATAAATACACACATGGCTATAAAGTAGTCGTGAGAAATCGGCTAGAAGTAGAGGAAAATCCACCGAACCAATCAGCAGCTGAACAAACAATACAGTATCTAAGAGTTCTCTCAGACTTGTTGGACTTTCATCAAAGATATGGCACTGATAGAACATTTTTTATGCTGAGTCATGAGCACGAAAACCAACATCATTCCAAAGTACTTGACAAAAAAAAAAAAAAAAAAAAAGGAAAAAAACCCCTGGCAAACAAAAAGCCAATTTTAGCAAGCAGAGCTAAATAAACTAGTGTCACTTTGTTCACAGCATTCTCTAATGCAAATGCAGTTGGTTTACGAATCAAGTATAAAGAGGAATAACAGCTCCTTCCCTCCCCAAGACTCTGTAAAATTGCATGGCACACGTGCAAAACATTACATTTCTAAGTAAAAAAAAAAGAAAGAAAGAAAATGAAAGAAAACTTGTTCCAGAAAAAGCAATAAATAAGTTTCCATAGGTGTAAGCCTTTGTGGAGAAAAACATCCATTAACTTGGTTTATTTTTTTTTTCTCTAGATGAAAATAAAGTAGTTCTTTCAGAACACACACAATACGTGTCCACTGGCTGTTGTCTTTCTTGTCAAAAGTCCCACAAATCCGAGCTTGCTGTGCGTCTGGTCAGTGTGAAAGTCCTGCTGTAGATCCAAGAACAGGAACCCACAAAAACATGGATCCAGTCCCGACACCTCACAGGGTCCCTGGTCAGATATGCAACGCAGCAACAACAAGTCCGGTTGTATCCGTGTTAGTGAAGGTGGCGTGGGTGTTCCAATGAGCCAGCTGGGGGGACGCCCGTGAAGAAAGCCAGTCAGGCGATGGCCCTCACCTTCCTGCAGTAGGCAGTGCACATCACATCGTCAGACGGTCAGAAGGTCACTGGTGGGCTGCTGCAGCCTCAGGCCTGTCCACATTCATTGCTGTAGCTTCTTTTTCTATTTTTTTTTTCCATTTTGTCATTATGTCCTACATTTTTGTTTTGTGTTTTGTAGAGATATAGAATTTTTGAGTGTTGGCAAAGGATTTACCCAAGTCTGGCATTGTTTTTTTCTTTTGCTCATCCTTGTCAAAACAAAATTTAAAAAAAAAAAAAAAAACGCTCTCATTTTTGGGTATGCGAGTTTGAAAATAGAATTTGTCCATCAAAATAAAAATAATCCAACATGATACTGCCCCCATTCACCCCTCCAAAGGTGCAGACTGTGTCTGGTCCTACTTGATGCAAAATAGCTACATCTGTAACCTTTACTAAGTTTATACAATAATAAGTAAATAATCTTACAAGTACTGTTTAAAAGGTATGAAAATGCCAGACAAGAGTACACCCCACCTCCCCTCACCCTCCTCCTCCCCCCAGCATCCCCTCACCGGTCCAGGCCGATGAGCAGGCGGCTCCTCTCCTCCTCCTTCTGGCTCTCGTTCTTCAGGTCAGCAAACACCTGAGTGAAGTAGTGGGGATCCGAGTTGATCTGAAGCATCTTGGCGCTCATCAGATTGATGATGGAGAGGCAGCGGTCCCAGAATGCCTCCTTGGAGCTCTCCACCAGGAACGGCTTGAGTGGGTAGGAGATCTCATTGCCCATGTAGGAGTAGGACAGGTAGAGGCAGGTGAGCAGCACGGCCTGCAGCTCGTGCTCCGTGGCTACCTCGGAAGAGACCACGTCACGGCACAGCATGTAGACAAAGACCACGTTGGCTGGGGTGATGAAGCCCTGGTCCTGCCAGCCCTGCAGAAGCAGGGAACGGTCCACACTGCGCAACCACAGCACTGGGTCAGTGGGTGACAGGTGCTTCAGCCGGTAGCAACGCCGGCACAGAAACTCCCCCAGACAGCGCAGCAGCTCACTGGTGGAGGCCTGGACGATCACTCTCTTAGGGGTTCCAGAGGCTGCATTAGAGTTGGCGAGGGGGGCCTTCTTGACGGAGGAGGTGGTGTTGTTGGAGCTCTTGTTTAAAGCTGGGGTGCTCTGATCCTGGGTGAAGGTGGACAGGTTGGCGCAGGACTGCGACTTCTTCAGGTTCTCATTGTTCAGCTGAGTTACATTGTTCTGGTAGGTGCCGTTGGGCTGCACCTTCTTGGAGCTTTTCTTCTTGGCCGACACTGCTACAATCCGCTTCCATGGCAACACGTTGATGAGCGAGTGCCGCTTCAGGTTCTTGTCTTTGGCATTCTTGCTGTTCTGGACGGCCGTGTAGTGGCCCACAGTGGCAGGTCCATCCTCAAAGAGAGCTGCCTTTCGGTAGCTGGGTGACAATGACAGCACGGTTCCCATGGCGACTGTCGGGAGCTTTAGCCACAACAGGTAAGAAGGGTGCCTGCTGGGGAGAAGATCCAAAGGGTCTTAAAGCCTCAGCGCTTCTTGAAGGCCGTTGGGCATCTAAAGTGGTCAAGAAGGTTGTCCTGTGAAGAGTTCTCTCTGGGGATGAAAATCACCTCAGTGGATGCGGTGTCTGCTGCTTTTTAGCTCTCTGCCCAAACCTCAGGAGGGCCACAGCTGAAAATAGAAAAAAATCAATAATCAGAAAAATAAATGCTGAAAATCCATTTAAATTATGCATGGATTTCTACCTTCTATTTCCATCTTCATCATTTTGTTCAATATCAGAACCCTATTTACGCAGTTCAACTTTATTTTTTAAAAAAACAAAACAAACAACTGACTTGATATAATTGAACAAACTAAGTGATTGAGCAGGCTCAAGCAGATGTAAAGTGCTCATATACCATCAACCTTCATTCATCTTAAATAACATTTCATGCAAAAAACTAACTGGAAAAGAAAGGAGAAAAGCTCATTCACAGTCATCAAAAATGGCTTTCTTTTGAAAACAAAAGTATTGCTTTTTTATTTATGTTCTTCCATAATTTAAAACCAACAAAGGCTCTACAGAAAATCTATGTAAATGTATAGAAAATGATGCTGTTTAACTTGAAAGACAGAAGATGAATGTGATGCCCAGGCTTATTCATAAACCTAACGCATTCATTACTCTAAAAACATCTCGGGTAACACCTGCTCTGTGATGGATGTGTATGTGAGTGGTTTATCTGACGACACCTCAGGCTTATTAGCAGTATTGATTTAGCTCAGTAAGTGCTGGAATGCACCAGCTTATAGCTCAGTCTGGTCCAGACAAGCAGAACAGACGCTTTACAGTGACAGGGTTTGATATTTTATGTTCATCTGTAGCAGCTTAAAGGACACGGCCGCAGAAAGCAATAAGAGAGTGGATTTAAGAAGGATTTGAACGCCACGTGCGATTGAAAATGGATGGAACATCCATAATCATTGACAGTGTGGGTTTTAGAGGCGACGCTCGCTCGACGAAGCGGAGTGAATCCTGCGCCTCCCATCTGCTAAAATGGAAGACAGAAACGTAAACACCGTACTAACAGGTGAAAGTCGCGTTTTACGCTTGATGCAGTGCGCTCAAACGCGACTAAATTAAAGTCAAATACCTTACATTTTCATTAAAATTCCATAAACAAGGCTATAACTGCTATTTGTGTGCCTCGTGTTTTTTTTCACTCGTTGCACTGTCGATGGATCATTTTCCTAACTTGCGCACGATGTAACAAGCTCGATCCTTCGTTTCATCGTTCTGTTATGAGTCTTATTACTGTTTCTTTACGGTTGCAGAGACATGCTTGTTCTTATGTGTGTCCAACTGGACTAAAACTGGGCTGAACTGGAAGGACTTACTGGCCCATTCGCCCCGATAAGGAGTTGTGTACATTGGGAGCTGTCCGCGGTGCTGAAACCGTGCGTCTGCGTCGAAGCCAGATATCTGGCTGTGATAGGCGGTGGCTCCAGTTTAAAGAACATACGCTTTTTTTCCTCCACTCAACCCCTTGAACTGCTACCTTATGTCGGTTTCATATTAATTTTGTGACGTTTTGGTAATTGGATACAGCTGTACATTGGCTGTTTTCAAAAAACTCCTAAATCCATAATGCATACATCACAATCTGCTGCACCTTAACAGCAAAAATCCCCCCAAACACAGCAAACTCACCAGATCTGAAGCTCAGTGAAGAAATATGTACAATGTAAAGGTGATATTCTGCTTCTCGAGCTTGGATTTCCTTTCAGGGTGTTATTAAAACGCTAAACCATCTCGAAGCATAGAAATGAGACAAGGACAATAATCCGATCCGATCCAAAAATAAAATAAATGAAATGAATAAAAAAAAGAAAGAAGAACAAGCAGTCGATGAACGCGCCTGGCGTCGGTGAGCAGTTGTGGAATGGATGCTCAGATGAAGATGTGCTCGTGGTCCCGTTGGCCGTGAGATGCGGATGCTGCGAGGGCTGATGTTGTGTTGTGTCGCTGGCTGTGTGAGGATGGTTGACGCAGAGGCGGTGGTGGGGCGCCGCTCTGCGCTCTGTGCGCGGATTCTGCTTTCCGTGTCTGCTGAGAAACAGCTCCGCCTGCAGCCACACAGCAGGAGCGGATACAAGCCCGATGAAATCCATAAAAAAAATCCCACATCTAATCCCCATTAGGCGCTTTACCATAACACTCTTCTCACCTTTAAGTAAATACTACAGTTATTTAATACACCTCAGTTATTAAACAAATTAATATAAATACTGTTCAATATAACTAGAGAATGATGATTTTTTTTAACAACTTATATATGATTAAAATAATAAATGATAAAGATTAAATGCATGGTTTTAATAATGCAGAGCAGATATTTTTGAGACTTTTTTCAAAAGATCAGATAGATTTAACCGAATCCCAAAATGTGCATAGGCTTGCGGAAATGTTCTGTTTAAAAATAAAGTTGATGGAACATTGACCTCGTAAATTGATTTTTTACACTATACATAATGTTTAATATATATATATTAAGCAAAAAGTTTAATGTATGCTGCATTCCAGCACCCAGAGACTATACGCTGAGTGCAAAGAGGGAAGCTGAGGACTTGTGAACATCAGGGCCACTATCCAAGATAAAAGATCTAAGCTCAAGCTCCAGGAATACATCAGGAAACTGGCCCCCAGAGACAACACACTTAGTGAATGTCTCAGGCAGTGGAAATGGGGAAAAGAGGAATTGGAGGAACCATTATGGGAGGATAAAATCCTGCATGGGATATGCCATCGACAGACAGCTGAAGTGATGGATATGAATAAGAGGCTAGAAAGGGCTGGACTGAAGAACAGCACAGAGGCACTAATCATGGCAGCACAGGAGCAAGCCTTGAGCACCAGAGCAATAGAGGCCCAGATCTGCCACACCAGACAAGATCCCAGATGCAGACTGTGCAAAGAGGCCCCTGAAATAGTCCAACACCTAACAGCAGGGTAATATACTAGCAGGAAAGAATACATAGAACACCATAACCAAGTTGCCAGTATAGTGTCCAGAAACATCTGTGCAGAATATGGACTGGAGACCCCTAGGTCACAATAGGAAACACTTCCCAAAGTGGTGGAGAATGAGAAAGCTAAGATCCTGTGTGACTTCCAGATACAAACTGACAAAATAGTAGTGGCCAACCAACTGGACATTCTGATCATGGATAAGCAGCAGAGGAAAGCCACTGTGATCAACATAGCCATTGCCAGTGATGGCAACATCAGGAAAAAGGAACATGAGAACACTGGGGAAATACCAGGGGCTCAAAGAAGAGCTGGAGAAAGCCTGGAAAGTGAAGGCAACAGCAGTGTCCATAGTCACTGGA
>JAOWBL010000011.1:10762619-10789205 GCA_028564865.1 Zenarchopterus dispar | reverse complement strand
TGTGTGTGTGTGTGTGCGCGCGCGCGCGCGTGTATAATTCGAGAGATGTCCAGAAAGGACATAGACAGTTTAACTTATAAGACTACATTTCCCGAATGGCTACAAATCAGACGTGCGTATAGAACACTGACGTCACCTACGCTACGTGACGTAGCCACGGCACGTAACTTTCATTCAAGTAGTATTTGAATAAGGAAGATGGCGGCTGCAGCAGTGGTTGAGTTTCAGAGAGCTCAGTCTCTCATTAGCACGGATCGCGACGCCTCTATCGATATTCTTCATTCTATAGGTTAGTGTTTACTTGGCACTATGAGGTGGGCTGTATTCCTCTGACCTCTTTGCTTAGTTATTTCTCTTTCACTGTTAGTCGCCGGGGTTAGCATGTTAGCCGGTGCTGACTCACTGTTGAGCGGTGGCTAATGTGAGTGCTAGCACGTTAGCATCTCTGCTGTCTTTAGGCCTGAGAGTGGCACCTATCAGTTTAGTAGTTTTCAGGACTGTTTAACCTTTTTTAGAATCAAAAAGTGTAATACAAAATGCTTCCTCTGTCCAGTTGACACGTTAGCATAACAAATACCTTATTAGCCTGTTGTCATCTGAGCAGTGAGGAGAACGCACTGACAAAGTAACTGTCTGTACTGAAAATAATCATGTATGAATACTTTGCCAAGTGTTTTGTTTATTGAATATGCAAGTACTTAGGGATGTTGGAAAATGTAAACGTTTATAATGTTTCCGCAAACACTGTTGTCCTCAAATTGCCTGGTCACACCAGTTCATTAGCTGTCAACTCCCTCTGACTCATTTATTCCTCTAATTTTGATATTGTTGCAACAGTATTGGTTGGTAAAATCATTTATTATTCAGTTTAAACCTTTGACTTGTCTTAAACATTAAAAGAGGCATTTATTATTTCTAAGAAGAGAAATGACAGCATCTGCTAAAGGTTTGTGGTCAACATGTTTGTATTTCGGTTTCTTAACAGTTTGTTAAACAGAACAAACTTATGGCTTTTGGGACAATATGATGGGATTTCTTTTATTCCCTTTATTACTAATAGTTCTGCAAACAGAACAAGTAATTGACATCTAAAGTGGCAGACAGGCTGGTGTCTGGATGTTATATTGAGTATCATTAAAATAACATTGAAGTACAGATTATAAAACGGATTTGATGACAAAAAGGAAAAAGTCAAGGACTTGCACACAAATTTTGATTGCATCAGTTTGGGTTTATAATTCTAACTCTATTTGCCATCTTTTTTCTATTTTATTTTAAAATTAGTGAGAAGAGATGTGCAAGAGGACGATGAGGAAGCTGTCAGGGTTAAAGAACAAAGCATCCTGGAGTTGGGAACACTCCTGGCAAAGACTGGACAAGCAGCAGGTAATACTCTAACTTTGACACCTTTTAAAGAGTTGTTGCCATTAGTTTTCTTACATATGGACCAGTTAAGATAACTTTTGTTGAACAAAGTATTGTACCTGAAATAATTATTTTAATTTATATCACAATGATTGATATGTATATATCAGACACACGCAAGACATGATTTTATTCTTGATGTATTCCCATGATTTTTCTCTCTTCAGAATTAGGAGGCCTGCTGAAATTCGTGAGGCCTTTTCTGATTTCCATCAGCAAGGCCAAAGCAGCTCGGCTGGTTCGCTCTTTGCTCGATCTCTTCCTTGACATGGAGGCGGCCACGGGGCAGGAGGTTGAGCTGTGTCTTGAGTGTATTGAATGGGCGAAGACAGAGAAGAGGACATTCCTACGACAAGCTTTGGAAGTAAGATGTTCTAGAAGAACCTTGTGGATGCTCTTATAGTATTGTAAATATTCTGGCTCACAAAATACAGTTTAATCCATACCACATGCTTGTTCTATGAAATTTTGTCTGAAAAACACAATAGTACGAGTATGCCTCATTGCTAGAGTGAAGCACAGTTTTCTTACTGTCTACACTCGCTTTTAAACATGCAGAAATCTATATATTGTGTAAGGCGATGATGCATAAATATCTTATGGTGAAAGGTTTGATAGTAAATACTCTAAGAGAGTTAAGGACTATCTTAAACTCCAGTAGTTGTGCCTTTTTAAAATATTAATAATTCATTGCATACAATGGCTTGATTGCTAAGCTTATTTAACAGCAGTTTAAGAAGGGTTGTTTCTAGCCACAACAGTGTGGATGATGTTTTTGTGTGTTTTAAGAGGAAATCTGGTCCATGAGAAGCTTTCACGAACAGCAACTGCAGTTAAGGAAGTTTTGGGTACTTTGACAGGTGTTTAAATTTGACTTGTATGACTTTGGTCGGATTTGGTTACCATAATAGACAGATCAAAATGAATCATTCTCCAGCTGTAAGGACTAAAGATAGGCTCTGCTGTCAGCAAATTATTTGTCCTCTCACCCAGTCCTGTCTTGTGCTGATTTATAACACAGCTTATGATTAATGACAATGAAAACAAAAATGATCCCCTAGCATAAATTTGCAGCTTTGGATGCAATTAATGCAGAGGCTATGATTTCAGACTCAAAATGCTGGAGTGTTTAGTTTTCAAGCATATGACACCTCTGTTGTGGCATTCCGCTGTGTGAAAACCAAATGAAAACAGAAACATAGGAGGGCTTCATGCCCAAGCAAGTGGTGGCTGATTCACACTTGCTGCCAGGAATATCTGGAAGTCTTGGCTGGATTACAAAATATAAAGGATCATCGAGATATTGTATTAGTCCTGTAAGCAGTGTGGAGAGAAACCACACCACGAAGCCACCTCATGATGTTTAAATGAAAGATGAGAAAAGGGATGGTGTTCATACAAGCTGTGCTGGGATAGAAGGAAAATAATCATGGCAAGAAATATTTACTCTGAGTCACGGAGAAGTTCTTGTTTACTTCGTCCTGAAAACAAAGAGAAACAAAAAACATCTGTCCAAAATCAGGAGTTTGATCATATAATGTAAGCCACCTGTCTTGCAGTTATGTTACATGTCTTCTGTAACATAGTGCTGTGCTCGAGCTGCTCTCTGTTTATCTAACAGCACTCCTTCTGCTTTCAGGCTCGACTGATCTCACTCTATTTTGATACCAAACGATACCAGGAGGCCTTGGCTCTTGGTGAGTGCTTAGAGACAGCACTTCTACTTCAAGTGGATGAAATGTGCATTTTTCTTGTCAAGGTCTTGCTTGTTTTTCTGTGTTAGAAATCATTCTTGGTCAACTTGAAATAATAAAAATTAAATAATTTTGAAATAAATTTTTTGCTGAACATTGGGTTTTCTTTGAATTAAGAAAAAAGAATGGACAAATGAAAAATTACGACACATACCGGGCCTGTAATTGTGCATTTACAGCTCTGCAGCTGTACTGTACACAGTTATTGCATTTTACAGTGAATGATGTCAGCTTGATTGCATCCTCCTTTCCTTAGGCTCCCAGCTGCTCCAGGAGCTGAAAAAGATGGATGACAAAGCTCTTTTGGTGGAGGTTCAGCTGCTTGAAAGTAAGACGTATCACGCTCTCAGTAACCTGCCCAAGGCCCGTGCCGCCCTCACCTCGGCCAGAACAACCGCCAATGCCATTTACTGTCCTCCAAAACTTCAAGCTGCTCTAGACATGCAGTCAGGTTAGATATGTTTGATATTTTTGGTGCCAGAATTATTTTTTATCAGCATTTTAAAAACAGTCGTTATTAAGTTGCTCTTTTTACTCCTTTATTTACAAAGACCTGTCATTATTGCATTTTAAACTGATTTACAGATTGATCTGATTTGAAGCCAGAATAATCTCATGTTAGTTTAAAGTATATAAACAGTACAGTGTTATTATGTTGCAAGATCAGAAAATATCAAATGTCCATAATCAGTTGATCCAAATGATCCATTTCATGGGTTGTTTGAAGTCTGTATACTTCAAGTGTTTTTAAGTGACTCATTTAATTTTATGCTGATTATTATCTCAAATGTCAGTTTCTTTACCCATTTTAAGACAGAAAAGCTTTAAGGCATGATTTTACTGTATTTATTCATCGTCTTCACCCCCTTAAGTTTTTGTTGATCCTTAACATTTCATGGTGTCTTATGTGGTTTGCGTTGGCTGTAAATGTTAACCATCATGCTGTTATCTCTGCTGCAGGGATCATCCATGCAGCAGAGGAAAAAGACTGGAAGACGGCTTATTCCTACTTCTTTGAGGCCTTCGAGGGTTATGACTCTATCGACAGTCCCAGAGCCATCACAGCACTCAAATACATGCTTCTGTGCAAAATCGTGCTCAACTCGTGAGTGACGCTGTGTTTTCTTGTGTGAACTTCTGTAACATTCATGTAACATGACCTTGAACCTGATGTGCACCTTTAAAATTAACAAAATTTTCTTTATTTTTCTTGTTGCTTTCAGACCAGAGGAAGTACAAGCCTTGATCAGCGGGAAGTTGGCACTGCGATATGCCGGACGACAGGTTAGCACTACACCTGTACCTTTAGTAGGATAAAAGTGTCATTTTAAAAAAATAAACAAGCAAAAAACAACCTGTTGTATAATATTTATTTTAACATGTTAGTCAGACAATATGATGTTGCAAACCATACAATCTAAATGAGGTGCAAGAAGAAAGTTTAGGGCAGGAATCAAAAAATGTCTTAGTTAATATGTTCCAAGACCAGCTTCACAGCACCTGTGTGACATCTGTATGTACTGCTTTGTAGCTGTACAGATAGCAGCTGATGTCCATACAATATTTTCCTTTGCAAAGTTTAAAAAAAATGTTTCCACAAGAATCCAGTCTTTAATCAGGAATTTATACTATCTCATGTTAGTTTAATATGGTTCATATTCATAACTAAAAATGTCTTGCACATTCGTGTCAAGTGATGGCCTTCTGACACCCTGGGTCCCACTTGGAGCAGAAGCGTTGCACTTTGACTTTGTAGCCATTTTGCTCTCCTCATAAATAGTTGAAATCTTCTGAACACATGTCTCTGGTGGAGAGGAGTGGGACCGCTCTTATTTACAAGAATGACAGCAGCTCCCAAGGTACTTCTGTGCCCAATGAGAAGGAGAGATGAAATTCAATTCAATTTTATTTGTATAGTATCTATTACAATACCAAAGGTCTCTAGGTGCTTTCCAGAAACCCTGAGCATGACTCCTGAGCAATTATTAAATAAACATTGGCTGGTAAAAACTCGCCTAGCGAGAGAAAAGCCTTAAAGCCGGACAGTGGTCATTTGGATCAAGAGCAGCAAAAGAAACGTGGTAATTGTGAACACATATCTGATGGCTTGATGGAGGCAAGATACAAAACATTTAAAGAGAAGCAGTCGTTGCTGTTATTGCTGACATTTAGCTCAAGAGGATGAGAAAGACCTGCCCAGCTATACATTAAAAGATCAATGAGGAGGGGATTGATTTTTGCTGGAGAGTTGTACGTGCATGCCATTTATCTGGCTGTTAGATGTTTTAAGTTGCAAAAATACAGCATATCTTGAATTAGCTTTGTTCTTATTAACAAGTCTAAGTTTTATTATGTATATCTTTTATTGTGATATCTTTATCACCTCCAGCAAACACATGAAGGAATATCCCACTGTTAAGCTGTAGATGTGTGTTTGTGGGAGTGCAGGCGTGACACAAGTCAGGCTTCACACAAGTCTGTGCGTCAGGACTGAGCATGACGCCTGTGCATGTGTACAGGCTAAAACCAGCATGCATTCTGAGGGGTTGTACGGCCACACGTGACATTTATATCCTATTCAGAACAACACACTGAAGTGACAATTAGAATTTGACAGATTTGTGTGCAGAAGTTTGGTAAACGCACTGAAGAAAGCCAAGGAGAGGAGCTCAAAGTGGGGCCAGGACATTTGTGCAGGTGGATGAGCTTTGAGAGAGAACAGTATTGTATCTAAGCATTAACACAAATAATCTTGCTCTCAAAATGAAACAAAACAGCTCCAGACTCAAAGTGGTTAAATTGCCCCATAAGGGAAATTTTGAGATAAAGTACAGGTCCTGATAAGCCAAACATCTGCTGTGAAGCTGGTACACTACATTATTATTTTTGTTCTTACCATTATTATATCTTGCTGGATAATATTGAGAATGTGTTTTTGTTAAGACTGGGAAATGTAACACACACACAGAACCATCCACAGAACATGTTCTTCCTTAACTCTGCTGCTGGGAATATCTCAGTTGTTAAAGAATTGCATGAATAACTTTTGTTTTCCCGTGTTTAGACGGATGCACTGAAATGCGTTGCCCAGGCCAGCAAGAACAGATCATTAGCAGACTTTGAGAAGGTAAGAGTCGCCATCATGCAGAATTATTTCAGGACTTTATTGCTTTTAGTCTACAGGACTAAGGACTATCCATGATCATAATGTCCAGGTGGTTTAGTAGGCAGGACTGTGTCACCTTCTCTGTGCCTCACAGTTGTGTTTGTAGGACTCGAAGAAAGGTGATGCAGCTTTGAGCTGGTAGCAGAGGTAGTCAGACAGCTGAGCTGGCATGTGGAGGCAGCATGCTGGACTTCACATCTGGGCTGCGTTGTCTCTCCTCTGGTTCTGTAATGCCTTTGTTATATTTGAACAGGCACAGGGATGTTTGGTTTGTGTGAACACACAAAGGTTTCCAACAGCAGCAAAAAAAGGCAGTTCAGCAATTACAGTACATTGTTTGTGTGAAAAGGACACGAAAGATGGCAAAGCTTTGATTTTTCTTCAACAGTTGCTTCTCTTTCAAAGTTGTGGCACATGCAGCACACAATAAAAGGTCTTTGACTTTGTAGCTGCTGATTTGAACTGGTGTTTACTTTATTATTCACAACTGAGTATTTTTTTAAGTCTGGGCTTATTTTTTTTTTTCTTTTCTTTTCTTGTAGGCCCTCACAGAGTACAAAGCAGAGTTGAGGGACGATCCGATTATTAACACCCACCTGGCCAAGCTGTACGACAACCTGCTGGAACAAAACCTGATCCGAGTCATCGAACCGTTTTCCAGAGTACAGGTAGGAACTCGGAACATGAAATCGATAACATTTATAAAATTAATCCAATAATACACTTGCACTTTACATTCATTGATCAGGGGTTTTTTCCCACAAGTCTTTTTGAAACAGCATTTTGTCTGTATTCTGGGTCATCTTTACAGCTAGAACTGTTTCTAATGATTTACACTTGGAAAAAAGTTCATATTTCTTTCTGATTTCAGATAGAACACATATCAGGTCTTATCAAACTATCAAAGGTAAGTTTGAACCAAATCAATGACCCATTTCCTTAAAAAGTTCAAGTTTGTTGTGTTATTTTTTTCTGTCTTAATAAATTGTTTGTGTTTGTCTTCAGGGGGATGTTGAGAGGAAATTATCACAGATGATTCTGGACAAAAAGTTTCATGGTACTTGCAACATCTGTTTCTATTGAAATAAAGATGACATTTTTGCTTCACATGCAGAGCTGCAGGCTTGTGTTGTGACGTAGATGTATGATTCTTCTGTAGGAATCCTCGACCAAGGTGAAGGTGTCTTGATTATATTCGAAGAGCCTCCCGTGGACAAAACATACGAAGCAGCCTTGGAAACGATTCAGAACATGAGCAAAGTCGTGGACTCTCTTTACAACAAAGCCAAGAAGCTGACATAGGTGAGGACATTTCAGGGACACATGAAGCATAAATTCCTGCTCACGCTTCCTTTTCGCCTGTAAATGATTTCTGTCTTCCTCGTCCACAGAGCTGATTGCTGTGACAGTGAGATGGAGGAAATGTGTGTGTTTTGACCAGCGTGTGTACCGTTTTTAAAGACAGGGACAAGGGAGAACAACACGTCCCACCAACTGCAACAGGATTTCATCCTCCTCCCCACTTAATGGACAGTTTCATAACTCCTTGTTTGTTTATTCTCCTCTTTGATTTTGATATCTCTTCAGGATTCTGTATAACACTCAGCGGCCACAACAGGCCATCAGGGAATATTGTAAAACCACGATTTAAAAAAGAAATAATAATAAAAGGTTTAAGAATACATATATGTTTATATCTGCTATAAGGTTGGGCCCGCCGAGCCTTAAGCTGACTCCTCTGCAACCTCAAAGGTGCAACATCGACCTCTGTGGCTTCAGACTCTGCTACCGACTGTGTTTGCAGAACTGAGGCATTCTTCTCTTGTCCGTATCTTGCAAAAGCACAGTTCAGTTTTTGAAGGTTTTGGGATACTCTTAGGAATACTTAATTTTTTTTTTTTTTTGTCCAAGAGCTCCCTCTAGCTCGCGTTTTCTTTCCCTTCACCATGTCAATGCCAACAGTTAAGTCCCCACTGTATTTCAGATATGTAATAAACACTTATTTGTTTCTGGTTTTAGTGTTTTTGTTAAAATGAAAGGAAGAAGAAGAAAAAAAAAGTCAGATTGTTGCCACATGTCTGCCCGTCCTGCTCTTGTAAGTTTATAGAACAGACAGGATGCCGTTTCACCAATAGTGCCACTTTTTCGGCGCTTCAGTTTGCCTCAGTGTCTGAGTGCGACGTGAAACTACAGGGTAGAGTAAGGTGGAGATGTTTTTGTTGCTTCTGAACATCTGAGAGTTTTCCTCAGTGAACACTTCTCCATTGTTAGTTCCTAGCACTAGTGTGGTATGCTAGTAACCAAACAATTTGTATGGGTTTGATCTTTTTTTTTCTCTCTTCTTAAAAAGACATTTTCAAAAATAAATATTTTGTATCCAAAGGATTTTGCCTTGTCTCTGCTGACGGTCACTCTTGAAGTATTTGAGATGAAAGTCTTGTTTTTCATGCTTCTGAAATATCACAACTGCAGGATGGTGATATGAAGGCAGAAATAACCCAACAAACTGGTTCTAAGAAAAGATTCAAGGATTTTCTAATACTAAAATAAAACCAAAGGGTATTAAATCTGTTTAACTGGCAAAATCTAAGTTTGAATGCATTTGGGCAGTCACGTGAACAGTAAAATATTCCATTTTGTCACAAGAGAAATGCAGTTAAAATTAAAGCTTGTAGAAATCATATAAAACATTACTTTTCCATGAATATGACCGTTTTTAGCTTGTTTGGTTTAAAATCTCCATTAAGCTAAATTACCACAGTTTGCTGATGTGTTCAACCTAAACGAGGAGGACAAAAACATGTATATTGTGCTTGTGAGAACTGTAAACCGAGAGCTCATCCATGTTGTGTAGTTGTATGAACCTCAGACTGTCAGTAGGACAGAGACGAGGGCCCAGAGAGAGCCACTCCAGTATAACGTGGGAAAATGTCTTCAAAGACAAGAGGACGTAAACGGTGGGTGCTTTCACGTATTTCTGGCACAAATTGAATCACATAAGTAAATACTGGTGGAAAAGAGTAGTCTTTAATAAAATCACAAGCTTATGTTACAGATCTGCTGGTCTGTAACATAAAACCATGAGTGCTTTGTGTACATTAAAAACATTCAGTTTTCCTCAAAAGCAGGTCACAGCTGTGTTCAGGTTGTAGTTTAGATTTCTGTCCAAAACTGCAACCAGGTACTTAGGCCAATCCTCAGTCTCCTCCATTGTGACATTAATATAATCAGATCAGTTTAATGGGAAGTTTATTTTTGATTTATTTTTATTTTTAACACTTAATTGAGATTTGTCACACCGTTTCACAAGGTTGTATACCACAGGCCCATTACAAATAGTGGTAAACTAATCAAAACTTTTTTTTCTCTCTCTCTCTCTCTGGTGATTAGGTTTAAATTTTATAATAGCAACATAACACTAGATGGCAGAAGAGTCCTTCAATCCTGCCGTTGAGGCCATTCCACTGCATTTGGAGCAAGGAGACTGATTGAACCAAATCCAGTTCAAAAACCACAATACTTAGACTGCTCAAACCTGCATTGAATTAACCCTTGCAGAGTGAAGAACATATAAAACACAGTTTGGGATTTGTAAGACCTACTTGAGATTTGTGAAAATGCAAAATAGGTTCCAATCAAAAACCCCACCAATATAATTTCTCAAGTTTTGCTCAAATTATCTCGTAAATGAAGAGTATATTAAACACAGTTTGGGATTCATGGAATCTTTATTCGTTGAGTAAAAATACAGAATATGACCATAATTACTGGATTTCTCACAGTTAGACCAAGTCCAGTCAAAAACCATGATGCTCAAACCAGGATTGAACATACATTTAGATAAACACTTATGGTGATTCATAAATCCTTTTAAGCCGTGTAAGGCACATGCAGCACCTGGAGCTTGTACAAAAAGAAAAAAGAGAATGTTAAGTGGAATTCAGAGGTTGAAACGTAAACTTTAAAGAGTAGGAACTATAGATGAATAGTAGGGTCTGAAATGATAGCATGATAGTCTACAATAATCCTACAAAAGTAAAAACTAAAAGGTAGAGTATGTACACATTCACTGCTGTATTAGGTATAGCAAGTGAACTTAATAAAGTGGCAGATGAGCATTAAGATTTTTATATCATTGTTTACAACGTGACATGGGACTGACAGAAGAATGATGTGTGACACAAACTATTTTGTTGTGGCTTAAAAAAAAAAGGAAAATAAAAAGAAACTCTCAAATTAAAGATAGCTAAACCATTGAAGATTAAGGTCATGAAGTAATTACCCAAACATTTAAATCAAGAGTTTGCTGTCAGACGTTAGTTTCTCTTCTTTTTTTTCTTCATCAGTCATCAGTCAGACAGAGTAAAAGTGAAATCAACACGTCTTTGTAAGAAATGTGCAAATACACTATTACAAATGAGTCACATCAATCAAAGTAAGGGCTGTAGTTTTATGTGGAAACTTCCTTGTAAGCTCCAAATTTACTAGTATTCATTCTTACAAGTTTTTTTGTCTCATAATTTTATATTGCAGATCATTCTTTTCTTTATATTGTTTTTCATAGATTAGTTATCTTGCTAAAGTGGCTCAGCTTAAAGTGTTTAAATTTAATGATTACACATAAATGGTTCATTTGACTGCTGCCTGTTTTTTGCTTGTGAGGTTTTATTCTATGTGTGTGTGTGTGTGTGTGTGTGTGTGTGTGTGTGTGTGTGTGTGTGTGTGTGTGTGTGTGTGTAGGACAAAATGCATTTTGTTCAGATTTTGTCAAATAATTAAGAGAAATTTGCTTTTAACATAATGCTCAAAAGCCAAAGATTTGGGAAAAATAATAGTACCTAATAACAGAACACACTTGAAACCCAATTATCATTTATTATCTCTACTTCAACCTTACTTGTAGATCTAGTAATTCAAGGTATTGTATATGAATCAGTTCAAAAGAATATGTGCAACGAACTAATCTTATTTTCAGCTACAGCAAAAGTAAAAACGTGAAACTACAAAAGTAGTACAAAAGTATCTGTTTCTTTTTTCTGAATTTTACTTTTCTGATAACAGTTATTTGATGAGAAATAAAAAACTGCCTTCCTTCAACAACTATAAAACCTTTGATACAATCCCGGTTTGTTCAGCTCTCGTACGTCACCTGCGTTTTTTTTGTTTTGTTTTTTTTTTTTTGCGTAATGACGCAACGCCACGTAGCGCAATTGATCCCGCCCATGATCCCGCCTCTTGTACGTCACTGGTCGGGCAGTTGTCTTGTCAGCGGAAGTGTTTTACACCAATTCACCTGAGAGCAGTGTAAAGAATATCAAGAAGATGGCTACTCGGGTGAGTTTATTTCAAGAGAAAGACACTGCTAACGGAAAATACGTGGTATTGAGTTTGTTCTTGGTGAACAGAGACTTTTTCATGCATTACATGACTCAGCAGAGCGCTAACGTGTGTGGTAGAAACACTTGTCACTCAAAAGTTCCGAAGTAGCCCGGAAGACGATGGAGATCTCATGACCAGTCTCACTAGCAGACCACTAAATTATGCTTTTAAATTATTTTGGTCCGGTTTAGCTGTTCATAGTGGCATTGACCTCGATATTACTACTTTTGCCGAGGACTGTAAATCTAGCTTTGGTTATTAATACTAAAGACGTTTGGCTAAAGTGGATGGAGGAAGTGTCGAGAGTAAATGACCAAAAATGAAATAAAAAATCCACAAAATTTACCTGAGAGATGTTGAATCTCACTCTTCATGTGAAACAGCAGCAGTGGAAATAAACTTTGCTTGTTTGAGCTCCAATACACCGAGCTTAAAGTGACAGCTACTCAGTCCAAAACATCAACTCTTCATACGTCATGTTTTCATGAAGGTTGTTTTTGCTTTAGCTGGTTTTGAGCTTTCTTATTATCGCTTTATGACAATTAATATTAATGAAATGACATGTTATTTAAATCAGCTTTTAGGTTCGAAATGACAAAAAAAACAAGCACCCCCCCCAACTATTATCTCAGGGTGTATGTTTGAACAATTTCTAGAGTCTGTGATAATGACAGTGGGCTTTGAATTATTATATTTTTTCAGGTCAGTAATGTCCAGTAAAGCTTTTACAGAAGGGTTTTTCCAGCATTGAAGAATTTGTGGTTTTAAGAGAATCCCCCCACCACCCATTTACTTCCACTTATTTTGTATGAAGTCTGCACTACTGTTTTTAGGCACCCTCTTGTTGTTTTACTATTGTTTTAATGACATCCAAAATTACTTTACAGTGTCTTTCATATACAAACAGAATGACCAGGTACCTGTCTCTCCAAAACCAAAGCCAAATGGAATATTATCCTAATTATTATCAGTGCAAACAGTTGTACAATGAATTTTGGGCTACAGTGCAAACTCAGTTTTTATTCTTCATCCACATTTGGGCCTTCAGTGCTGCTATCTGATCAGCTTTAAATTGGACTCAACAAATGAAATTGAATTAATGTAAGTGTCCCTGCGTTTTGTTTTGGTTTTTTTTAAACCTTAAAAACCTTGGTGGTTTTGTGGAGCTGTGGTTCAAGTTTTGGGCCATCATTGCTACAATTAAAGACTTCCCAGACAGATTTGGTGAATTTGGTTGAATCTGAAAGTAAATCACTACTCCTATTCTTTGACTTTTCCATTCTTGAGTCTCACTTTACATCTTGTGATGAACATTCCCCATGTTTTGGCTGCTCCTAATATTACCTACATATCTTTATTCTAAATTTTTTAGCTTTTCTTTTTTTCTTTCTTTTTTTTTTGCATCCCCACGATGGTGTCTTTTACTTGATTGCTGTTCTCAGCAGCAGCTTTTTTATTGCAACACTTGAAACCCAGCCCAGACTTTTTACCTCCTAAATTCATGTCATGAAGAAATAACGAAGCAGTAGTTAACACAGTAGCTTCTGGATTTAGATATTAAGACAAGAGCTGTTTGTTTACAATTTGTGTACAGTTTGTGTTGTATTTGTCTACAGTTTGTATACAGTTGTGCATGTCCAATGTTTGTGGTTTAAAAAGAAAGTTACTCTAAATGGAGAGGGAACCACACATCACCAACTTGGTGTGGGGATGATCCGCTGTGAACATAAACTTGGGATGTTGAGATTCGTGGGTGGAATACTTCAAAGACCTCCTCAATCCCACCTACATGACGAGGAAGCCGAACCTGTGGAGGAGGACTCTCCTAAGAAGCTCTTTGGTAGCAAGGCATCAGGGATGGATGAGATCCGCCCAGAGTTCTTCAAGGCTCAGGTTGTTGTGGGGGTGTCTTGGTTGACATGCCTGTATACCATCACTCGGACATTGGGGACAGTGCCTCTGGATTTGTCTAACTGAGGTGGTGGTCCCCCTTTTTAAGAAGGGGGACAGGAGGGTGTGCTCCGACTAGAGAGGGATCAAACTCCTCAGCATCCATGATAAGGTCTATTCACTGGAGGAGAGGGTTTGTCATATTGTTGAACTTTGAAATCAAGAGCAGCAGCGTGGTTTTCATCCTGGCTGTGGAACGCTAGACCAGCTCTACACCCTTAGAAGGGTTTGGAGGGAGAATGGGAGTTTGCCCAACCAGTCTACATGTGCTTTTTGAATGTTTTGCATGAGTAAAAGTTGCATTCACACTCATTGTATTTTTTTTTTCTCTGTTGTCTTTTCAGATTTTGAAAGCAGTTAAATGTCCCACAGAAGCACTGTCGTTGACCAATTGTGCAGTAGTCAGTGACAAGGAGCCACACATTGAACCGTGAGTGGGATTTCTTCTATTGAGAGTTTTCATAGCCTCAGCAACAACTTCAGAATCCCTGACAGGTGAAATGAATGAACGCTTGAACAAACATTTGAGGAGATGGGTTAAGCTGCTGTGGCTGGAAGACTGCCAGGGCTTCTAATGGCCAAATGGGGCCTCATGTACCAAAACTATATGAAATAAAAACATTATTTAGATGTTGCTAAGTCACATCAGTGAGAAACAACCAAACTTTTGGCGACATGTTAGATTCCTATTAAACAGATTAGAGAATCAGCTCTTGGCTGCAAATTGGATTTCAGTGTTTGCCTGTTTATCAACACTGTAGGAAAATTTGATATATCTAGGGGTCATCTGGATCCGGCCATCCCACGTTACTCAGAGATGCCTGACCCGTCAGCCAACTCCTGCTGGAAGGCTCCTGTTGCCATAGGAACCTGGGCGTGAGGAGGACTTGTACCAGCATTGACTGGGCGTGACTTCTTCTAGTCTTCTAATGTTTTTAAATTCATTTCCCTTTCAGGATTAATGAAGTATTTTTTCCATTTGAATTTGAATTGAATTTTAAGGCAGGTATACACAACACTATACTCATGAAGATCAATAGGTCACTGGGGGATATTGTTCAACATAATAACACAATCATGAGTCGATATTACAGGTAGACAAATTCCAGACAGAATTCTATGCAAGGAAGCATAGAATCTTCTGTCAGAGTCTCTGACAATGAACTTAATCTTTTCTAAATGAATATGGCTCGTAACGTCTCTGATCCACTGGCCAAATGTTGGGGGTCGAGAGTTTTTCCATTTTTAGTGAGGATAAGTTTTCTGGCCAGCAGGGAGGAATGTACAACCATATTTGAATCAAGTTTACTCAGAAAGGAGTTGGAGGGGATCACACCAAACAGTCAAATCAAAGGAGTTGGGTGGACTGTTTGCTCAGTTATGTCGGAGTAAGCCTCAAAGATCGAGCTCCAAAAATTTGTGTAATTTTGGACATGACCAAAACATATGTATAGTGTGGCTGGAGCTGTCATACATCTGTTGCGTGTGCGATTCAGGTCCATCTTAATCCTTGACAGTTTATCCTTTGACCAGTGAAGGAGATGCACAACCTTAAATTGTATAACAGAGTGCTGGTGGCACGCTGACGAGGAGGAAATCTTCTTTAAAACCTTTAGTCAAGTTGTCTTTGTCATTGGTTCTCTTAGGTCCCCTTCCAGTTTTTGTTTAACCTTATGTAAACTGGTCTCTTTGTGTTCATAAAACATTGTATACATTTTATCTGACCCAGTGCCAGACTAGTGTTGCAGGCATGTGAGAGCTGGTTAGTGTTTCCAGAATCACAGATCCTGTTCGAGTTGTCTGGCAGGAAAAAATGTGTCGTACAGGTGCTGGTCATATAATTAGAATATCATGAAAAAGTTGATTTATTTCAGTTATTCCATTCAAAAAGTGAAACTTGTATATTACATTCATTCATTACACACAGACTGATATATTTCAGGTGTTTATTTCTTTTAATTTTGATGATTATAACTGACAACTAATGAAAATCCCAAATTCAGTATCTCAGAAAATTAGAATATTACTTAAGGATTTAAAAAAATTTTTTTAGAAATGTTGGCCAAATGAAAAGCATGAGCATGTACATCACTCAATACTTGCTTGGGGCTCCTTTTGCCTGGATTAATGCAGCAATGCGGCGTGGCATGGAGTTGATCAGTCTGTGGTGCTGCTCAGGTGTTACGAGAGCCCAGCTTGCTCTGATAGTGGCCTTCAACTCTTCTGCATTGTTAGGTCTGGCATATCACATCTTCCTCTTCACAATAGCCCATAGATTTTCTATGGGGTTAAGGTCAGGCGAGTTTGCTGGCCAATTAAGAACAGGGATACCATGGTCCTTAAACCAGGTACTGGTAGCTTTGGCACTGTGTGCAGGTGCCGAGTCCTGTTGGAGAATGAAATCTGTATCTCCATAAAGTTGGCCGGCAGCAGGAAGCATGAAGTGCTCTAAAACTTCCCGGTAGATGGCTGCATTGACCTCAGAACACAGTGGACCAACACCAGCAGATGACATGGCACCCCAAACCATCACTGACCACACTGGACCTCAAGCAACGTGGATTCTGTGCCTCTCCTCTCTTCCTCCAGACTCTGGGACCTTGAGTTCCAAAGGAAATGCAAAATGTACTTTCATCAGAGAACATAACTTTGGACCACTCGGCAGCAGTCCAGTCCTTTTTGTCTTTAGCCCAGGCGAGACGCTTCTGACGCTGTCTCTTGGTCAAGAGTGGCTTGACACAAGGAATGTGACAGCTGAAACCCATGTCTTGCATATGTCTGTGCGTGGTGGTTCTTGAAGCACTGACTCCAGCTGCAATCCACTCTTTGTGAGTCTCCCCCACATTTTTGAATGGTTTTTGGTTCACAATCCTCTCCAGGGTCCGGTTATCCCTATTGCTTGTACACTTTTTTTCTGCCACATCTTTTCCTTTCCTTCGCCTCTCTATTAATGTGCTTGGACACAGAGCTCTGTGAACAGCCAGCCTCTTTAGCAATGACCTTTTGTGTCTTGGCCTCCTTTTGCAAGGTGTCAGTGGCGGTCTTTTGGACAACTGTCAAGTCAGCAGTCTCCCTCATGATTGTATAACCAACAGAACTAGACTGAGAGACCATTTAAAGGCCTTTGCAGGTGTTTTGAGTTAATTAGCTGCCCTCACAAACTTATTTTCATTAGTTGTCAGTTATAATCATCAAAATTAAAAGAAATAAACACCTGAAATATATCAGTCTGTGTGCAGTTAATGAATATAGTATACAAGGTTCATTTTTTGAGTGGAATTACTGAAATAAATCAACTTTTTCATGATGTTCTAATTATATAAGCACCTGTAGTTTCCTGCATTTCTCCATACATTGGGACTAAATAGTGACTCAAAATAAATGAAATAATTAAGCTGGCCATAATCATATATTCTGCCAGAAAATGTGGTTCTAAAATATTTATGAGAAAAAAAACAGTCCTACATTCTGTACTATCAAATAGAAGAATTATCAACCAAGCCCTCCTGAGGGAATCATTTCATGAAATTCAAAATCGTTACCATTTATTTGCATTTTGTGCGTGATCAGTTTTGTAATTATGTGAGTTAGTTACATTGTTTTTTCCTTTTATTTCTATAACTTTGTGCATTAATCAGTTAATGTAACTTTGTGTTTCTGCTTCTTCTTGTCTCAACTCTGTTTTGATCCAGCTCCTCTTCATCTGTCTTCTGACATTAAAGAAAACACAAAAGTACATGTGTTGAAGGAAAACAGGAGCCATAAACCATGTTGGAAGCATTGTTAGCGTAGGCCTGTCGGTGCTTGGGTGGTGGAAATTATGCCTATGCTCCCAGGTAGTGTTTTCTTCTGCTTTTTGATGTTTGTCTTTTTTCATCATGGTGCAGACATGTGACTGTGTACAACGAGGGTCGTGAGTTTGTGTTCACCTTGAAGAAACATCCTGATGTGAACGTCGGGTGCATCGCTTTCAGCCTGCCACAGGTGAGCTGACGTGATTGGATCGTTGATCATACCTGTCCATTACTTAAAATCTACAATTTCATTTTTTTCTAACTTTATATCTTCTTCAACAATGCCCTTATTTAATAGTTTGTATCCGAAGATGTTACATAAAAAAACACTCATGCTGGCTACTTTCTCAGTTGTGAACCTGTGAACTTTTTTATTGTCTGAGCTGTTCCCATACACGCCTTTGTGTCAATCTCTCTGTTACTGCTTTTTCCTCTTTTTTTTATGCTTGTCTCTTCCTGCTCTCCTCTATCTAAAAAGCTGGCAGCTACAACCAAACACAGGTACTACTGTAACCTCCTCCAGATGGTCTTATTTTACTGCGAGAATCAAATAACTTTCAGTTGATGACTGGCTCGTTTGATGAATCAGCCATCATTAAAAAAACAAAAAATCCTCTGAAGTGTATAATAATGGTCATCATCAAAGGTTTGTAAACTTTGTGAGGGATGAGTAAGACCTATACCCCAACAGCTTTTGAAATGTGAAAAGTATCATGATTTTATTTTAGATGTGTAGACGTTGTCTGTCTAGCATCGTAATAGAGAATACATTAATGGCTAAATGAGAACATGTTCCTTTTTGCCCCACTTTTTCCAACATAGTAATGTGTACTTTTTTCAAAGAAAATACTAGGACATGGTACAAAATAAACTGTGCTCTTCTTTTCTTCACAGAGAAAATGGGGAGGCCTTGTGCTTGGATATGACTTCAAAGGTGAGTTTAAAGACTACTGACGTAATACTGCACACTGATATTTGTATTTAGAGTTGCACTTATTGGCCACCAGGAGGCGGTACAGCATCAAAACAAAAGCAAAGAGCTGGTTACTGAAAACCCAAAAGAAAGAAGGAACAATTTATCAGCTAAAATAAAGGGAATCGTCTAAGCAGTGAAAGAGGTCAGGAAACAATCAAACAAAAAATACAGAAAAATCTTTGTGAATGCATTTACAGTGCAGGTTGTTGTTTTTGCTATTATTGCTGTTGTTGTTATTATTATTATTTATTATTATTATTATTATTATTATTATTATTATTATTTCTAATACTATTAGCAGTAGTGGTAGTATTGATAATAATAAAAGTTTCTGCAACTGCTTTGTTGAATAACACAAAAGAGTCCCTTATGATTATATCTCAGAGTCCATTCAGTGCAGTATAATAACATAATTCTGATTAATATTGTCCCCATGACCCAGCAATGGATTCAGTGGGTATAGAACATGGGTGGGTGGATGATTAATATTGTTTTGATACATGGAGTTTGTTTGATTGAGTCACAAAACAAGAAGCTTGGCTGATGAGTGAAATGATTGAGTGGCATGTGTACAGCAGCAGGAGGGAAAAATCAGAAGAAAAGGACAATTTTACTTAAAAAAAACAATCACAAGTTGTTTGGAAAAAATGTGGCTTAATTGTGATGATTAAATCTTTTTAACAGATTAGCTCATGGCGGCACTATAGCTTCATGTTAGTCTTGAGTATATTTATTTTTTTACTATTAAAACATATTATAGAGAAATAAGATCCTGTAATGTCAGCTTTTTCTTTTCTTCTACCATCCTGCAAAAGAAGTGGAACATTAACAGCAAATTTTTGGGTGAAATGGCTTTTTTCTTTCTTTCTTTCTTTGTCTGCAATGTTATAATAAGTTATCATCTCACACATGATCCCATGCTTGAATTTTGTGAGAGAGGAATTTCTTTGTAAAGTCATCGTCTCTGTTCCTGCTGAAATTGAACCAATCAGAAGACACTTGAAGATATTTAGCTAAAGGAAATGGTGAAACTGAGTTCTGGTTGAAACTGACTTTGACCCATTTCACACTTCAGCAAATCAAACTGAGGCCAAGATGAATTATTTTTATTACTGCAGGTGAAATGTTAGCACTTGCACAAATACACCACCAGGTGGCACTGACTGCTGTTTGCACAATGGCATCCTCTCAGTCTTCATTATTGTCATCCACTGAACAACAGGGATTCATCATGTTTCTGTCAGACACCTCACTGCTGTGTGTTATAAACACTTCCAGCAGCAGGATTTGAAAGATTCAAACATCTTACATCTGACTGACTTCGAGAGTGCCATAAAGACTGTTCATATAATGTTGATTTTTCATAATAAGTCAGTTAAGAGGATATTATTATTATTATTATTATTATTAGTAGTAGTATTACATACAGCCATTGTATGAGGGTGAATGGCATATGACTTACCTTGTAGGTTTGGTGGGTGGTGCACATCTGTCTCAAAGGTTAAACATTATTCAGAGAAAGAGAGCCTGGTTTTTGATAAATACAAAAAAAGGGAATAAGCATAGAAACTAATGGTACTTGGAGGGTAAAGGGATTAAAATAATTTAATCCCCTTACCCTAAAGAGAGCTTGGTTTTTGATAAATCACAGGAGGGCCTGCAGGTGTTATTCACAGTTTGAGAAAGTAAATCTTCTTCATCATTTATCATCATACTTTATATCACCTTGAAAAGTTAGAAAGCCATAAAGACTTTATTGAAATCAAATCCAGGTCAAGAAGCACCGGGCGTGTTTATCACACTAACATTGAAAGAAAACTGTCAATTCATCGTGTGAACGAAGCTCTTATAGTCATGGTTCTAATGAGCACAGACTCTGCTGTTTTATTGAACACACTGAACTCACAGATGTCAGATAAACACACTGATATACCGTTAAAGTGTATACAATATTCAGTTTAAAAGGCTGCAGGAGGTGGAAGGATGTGAAACAAAGTTGTGTGGAGGGAAGAGGATGCACATCTGTTTTTACATGAAAGAAAGTCTGTGTAACCCAAGACCTGTATTTAACTGAGGTTGGTACAAATGCAACAGATGATCCAACACATAAGAATTTTTAAGTTTACACTGAATAAATGTCCATGTAATAACAATTATGTGCAGACCCAAGCCTGCAGACAAGAACTTTCCAAGTCCAGGTGCATTTTCACATTTTCAAGCTGTATGTTTTTGTTCTTTATTCTCATGCTGTTGGTTTTATGGTGGAAGACCAAGCGCTACCAGCTCAGCAAGTGACAATCAGAGAAGATCTGTTTGTTTAGAAACAATGTTATGCAGCAGCTCAGTGAGGATGCACAGAAAACTTTATGTCAGTAACTTGGTGTTCGGATGTGTAAATAAGCAAAGGTCAACCAGTGTTGGTTATGAAGAAACACAAAGACCTGCAGGTTTTAGATGCACAAACCTTCTTATGAACATTGACCCACGTTAACAAAAACGGCTGCTTTTACTGAAATGTAAACCTTTCATCCCACCAATAGTAACAAACTACAAGTTTGACAAGTCCAGGGACTGTGTAAGCAACATGACGGTAGAAATCGACTTTCTGCAGAAGAAGTATGTTGACAGCAATCCGTACGACTCGGACAAGATGGCCAGCAAGTTCCTCCAGGACTTCAACAACCAGGCCTTCACTGTGGGCCAGCAGGTGCTCTGGGCTTTAATGAGTTCATAACATTTGAATCTACATTTTAAGTTTTTATTGAATGTATTGGAATTGATTATTCTACTTTTTTGTGCTACTGCAAAAATGCAGGGTTCTCGTTGAATTAAAGTAATCCTCATTTCTTTTTTTTTCTTAAAGTTGGTGTTTAGTTTCTCTGACAAGCTGTTCAGTTTGGTGATCAAAGATATTGAGGCCATGGATGCCAGCATTCTGAAAGGAGACAATGTCTTTGAAGCTTCCAAGATGAAGGTATCTGCAGATGATTTGGTTATCTTTTTTCATTGTCCATGGAAGTTGGAATAGTAACTAAACTTTCCCCGTGTAGTTGCGGTGCCAGGCATTGCTCTTGTTGTCCAACCACTAACGCCCTGTGTTTATATAGATATGCAGCTGCTGCTGTTGTAGAGAAAACAAGCCTGATGACTGGACCAGTTCCCAGACTTATTATCATTTTTGTTGCTTTTCCCCTCCGATCAAGGTTGGTTTGTTGCTGCCAAACAGCCAAGTGATTTTTGAGAAGTCTGAAATCTCTGCTGTTGTACTGATTGGTGAGTGCTTGGTTTTTCCAGTAGTTTATTATTTTTTAGCCACTGAAAATCAAGAAACCTTTACCGTATATAACTGAACATATTGATTTCTTGAATTAAATTCTTTAACTGCAAATAAATAAATTAATTAAAAAAATAAAAGCTTACTGGATACATTTTTATGCAGAAAGAAATGTGAGTTTACATAACACAACTTCTCTGTTTTGCCACAAGGGGGCGTCCCAGACACATTAAACTTGTCTTGCTTTTTCTTTCACATCATGTTTGTAATTGTTCAGAATTAATTTTCAGCAGCACCACCGGCCAAACGGCTTGAATTTATATCATTAATGTAATATTTTATGACAGATATTGAGTTAAAATAAAAATCTCCCCTTCATGTGGAAAAGAAAAGGCTTCTTTTTCTCCCTTTGCATTAGGTTTATTAAAAGTCATTGTTTTAATTTATTTGAGGACTCAGTTTATTATGTGGAGTATTCATCAGTAATAAAAAGGAAGGAGTGCATTGCTGCATGTATGAGTGTATAGTCATGTTTTCAACCTGTCAGTCATACGTTCAGTGTTTGTTTTTCTTTCACCCTGAAGGGAAATCCAAAACCCGAGAGGCTCGCCAGTCCATCATCAGCCCAGACTGGAACTTTGAGAAGATGGGTATTGGCGGTCTTGACAAAGAGTTTTCTGACATCTTCCGCAGAGCCTTTGCCTCCCGAGTCTTCCCTCCAGACATAGTTGAACAGATGGGTGAGCCCCCGACATCTTCTCTCCTCCCATTGCTTATTCATCTGTTGGTGTCTGCTCCTCCACATAAATTATAATATTATGTCATTTGCAGCAACACTGTCCATTTTAGTCAATAGTTTCTGCCGTAGCGTAATTGGCGTCACGTTAGTCATTGATTCAGGCCTCATGGCCGACTAGAGGTAACCTGGAGGTCTTGGAATACATCTGCATTAACTTCAGGACACAAGACGGTGTACCGGTACGTGTAGGGAGCATGTGCTGCAGGATTTCTGCTGGGGGTCAAAAGCAAAATTCAAACAACCATTAAATAGCAAAGGTACAAAACTAGTTAAAAGCAATATGACACAAATCATAATGCAGCAGGTGCATCAGTGAAGTTGGCTTCTTTTTAGTAAAAACAATTTCTTATGAATATTTTTTTCATGTTTCTGGTGTTTTGTGCATTTCTGTGAAATTACACTGTTCATATTTGTCTGTTTTGAGTACAGTGGACTTGATGTTTGTGTGTGTGCGATCATTCATCTCCTGTATGTGATGTTGACATCAAAGGTGAGAGTGCAGTCAATGTCTGTTACTATTTTCTTTTGTGGTTTTTCAAAATGCACATTTGTTCTAAATTCATTTTTCATATATTGGGACTGTTTCTGAAAATGTTGTTTAAACAGCGCAGGTTTCTTTGTGTCACTTTAGCCCTTGCAGACAACTCTTTGTCCTTTCAAAAAAAAAAAAATTCCCTCGACTTTTGCTACTGCTTCATTTGTGTTTCTCCATTAGGTTTTTACTGTCATGAAGCCAAACACACTCATTGCTTTGATTTTTGCTGATAGGAGGGACGGGGACCCCAAAAGTTAGATGACTGTTATTAAGATGAATAAAACATTCCTTCAAATGAAAATTAAATCAATAATTTAAGAGTAGTATTTTAACATTATTTGCCACCTCTGCATGTACAGTCTCTGTACATGAACCCAACAGCAGTAAACCTCCTTTACAAATAACCTGCTGAACATTGATAGAGCTTTACTCATATAACAATAATTCTTAAAGTTGTTCTTAACCACTTTAATAAATTCCAGAGAGGAATTTATTACATGTGACTGTAGCCTCTGAAGATATGTATTCTTCTGTCCCCGTTTTCCCTCAGAAAGCCTTTAGAAACGCTTGTTGCACACTATTTGACTAGCTTGCCCTCCGTCAAACTGGCAACGCTTTTCCCACTCCCTTTTTGAAATATTTTATTAGATTAGTAGTACCTGCTCAATATAATCTCCTTTATTTCTGGTTTTAAGTTCAGCTGATGTTTTATCCTTGGGTTAACAGAATGGCAAACAAAATAACCGAGGAATGTAATGTCTGAATCAGCAAAAACCACAAAGAACAGACAGACAAACCAGTGTCCTTCGTGGGTGCTCAGACCCGTGACTAAAATCCCTGTTATCCCCTGACAGAAACCTCTGCACACACTCATTAATAAATCTTTGACAGCTGTCAGATTACATGACGATTCACTTGCCAGAGGACATCAGCTCATTCTAATGAAAGCCATAAGGTAGTTTTCTTTGTGACTCATACGCAAAAGCCTCCCTTCCCACACGCATTCACATCTGCTCACAACCACAGTTGTAGTAATCTTTGCTTTTACATCTAGAACTCTTGTGAAAATCCATTGTAAAAGCTTCCAAACTGAGCAAGGACATGGTTTACTTAAAGCTAATACCCACAGAGGCTCATGCCCACCGTTGTGAGGGTGCATGGTGGCGTCCCTCAGTGTGGGAGTTGACCTTTAGCCGGGTGGTTGTGTGGCCTTTGGCTGCAGCCAGCTGGCTGCAGTAATGAGATGGCGTGTCCTGATAGAGCATCCAGCTAAAGGTAAAATTTTAATTGGTACGCATGGGGAGCCGGGACCGCAGGTGCTGACGGAGAAGCAGTGTGTATGTGCACGCCACGCTACGTGTGTGTATGTGTGTGTGTTAAAGCAAAAGTTTGAATGTTTCTCCTCCTCGTCTCCGCTTCGCTTCAGGAGAGGTGAAACGGACAGACAGAAGCTTCTGTGCTTTGTCTCGCAGGAACCAACACAAGCACATCACTTTTCCTCACCTTGCTGGAGGAACCGGGCCTTTTTCTCCCCACTCCCACCTGTCAGCCTGGCTGCGCTTCCTTCAGCAGGCCCAAATGGCAGCTCAGATGGTTATCTGTGGCCTCTCAGTGAGTCAGGGCTAAATGTCATCAAGCAGGTGCAAAACACCAGTAAAAAGATCCACTCTATAAACAAGAATGAGTGGAAAATTCACCATCTCTACATTGTAACTTCATTTAGAAGAAAAAAAATGAATAAAGGAACAGGTGATGTGGTCTGAAATTTTGAGAATCAGTCACTCTGTGCAGTTGTCAAAATTGTGCAGCCTTGGTCTTTAGGTGTTGACTTTGTAAGGTTTTTTTTTTTTAAATTTGCTAGTCACTGAATCTATTACTTCCTGACACAGAAACATGAGATAAAAACTGTTTGTCTGTGTGTATTTTTCTTTAAACGTGTCAGCTTTTAAAATAAGTTCTCAGCTTTACCCATATCTAACAGAATGTGAAGCTGGGAAAAAGAACACTCTTTCATTTCTAACTTTTTATACATATGCAGAAATAATAATAGTTAAAAAAACTCATTGCATTTACCTTATTTTAATTCCTAATAAGAACTCGATCTCAAATTAAAGTTTCATCTAAACTGCAAAACCTCTACAACAATGGACATGACATTTAACACTTTGTAAAAAATCTGCCTTTAAAGAGACCTACACAATTTGTTCTAGAGTGTTAAGATGTCCATTAAAAGCGTGCCAAAGAGGAAAGACATCAGCAGTGATCTTAGAGAAGGGTCACAAGGTGATATCCAAACAGTTTAAAATGACTAATTTCTTTCAGAGTGAATAGTTATTCACAAGTGGAAAATATTCGAGACAGATGTTGATCTTCTGAGCAGACTCTGCAGGTGTCAGCATGTTAAATGTAGATATGTAGAGACTGCTTGGAGGCTCTGTCAGGAGAAAGCCTCTTCTTTTTCAAAGTTTCATCTAACCAAACTACGAACTTTCTGAAACAAATTTCCTTTGAAAAAATATGGCCAAAGCGGAAATGCTGGTGAAAATGAAACGCCTCATATCAGCACAAACACCTCCTACCAACTGTCAAGCATGGTGGTGGAGAAACCCTGATTTGGGCTTGGACCTTGCCTTTTTTGTTGTTGTTGTTCTTCTGAGGTTTTGTCGACCTCATTTCAACACCTGCTTTATTATTTTGGAATAAAAAGGAGCTATTGTTTTTTCCGCTTCACTGTACATATTTCACCCAGTCTGCTTTGGTCAGATGTTGGCTGGAGACGAGACATTACACACCTTACTGAGTTACATTGTATATAGTGTACATTTTCTGTTTCGGGTCTGACTTACAAACACATGAACTGTGTAGAAATTTTCTTGATGCAATTTTTCAGCTGTGAAATCCGAACCGTCCACATGGAGTTGAAGTTCAATTCATCACTCCCTGCTTGTGTGTCTGTTTCTAGGCTGCAAGCACGTGAAGGGAATCCTGCTGTTTGGACCCCCGGGCTGCGGTAAAACCCTGATGGCACGACAGATTGGCAAGATGCTGAAGGCCCGGGAGCCAAAGATCGTCAACGGCCCCGAGATTCTCAACAAGTACGTTGGAGAGTCTGAGGCAAACATCAGGAAGCTGTTTGCAGATGCAGAAGATGAACAGAAGAGGGTGAGAAGACACATTTTTTACCGTTGCACACCGAATATCCCTTTTGTATAGTGATGCTTTGAACAGCTGTTAAACACCAAACCTGAGCAAAGATAAAACAAAAAATACCAGTAGTGTTGATGAAGGAGGTTATTTTATTTCAACCTTTTGGGGAAAGTTCTTCAGTATTGTCTTATCATGCTCAGATAAGTATTTCATCGCTCTAAAACAAAAACTTTAATTTCTCCAGGAGTGGAGAGATCTGCCCTTTACCCAGTGTTTAAAAAGGGAGGGGGGTAAATATAGAGACCCAGTAGTGATGGTTGGTTTGAGTGGATCATCGAGCGTCACTCTGCACCACTTAATGAGGGGCCTGGTTTCCTTTGACCTCCT